>JAPYYS010000645.1:0-127450 GCA_030522525.1 Campopleginae sp. 14b | reverse complement strand
TGAGCATACTCTTTAGTATTAAATATGAACATACAAATTTTTTAAGATTTTTTTTCTACATCGTTTTCAAGTAATTGAACCCTAGAGTATACATGCACAAGCATAGGATTCAGATATATATAGATATATCTTTAGCATGTTGTGAACTCAAATTATTCGAAAACTATGTAGATGAAAAATTGAAAAAAAAATGGTGTCATCGTATTTGACGCTGAATGATATTATCACCAGATTTCATTGAATCCTTATAACATTGATGAGCCAGAAGTTTGCATCGACGCAATGCCACGAAATAAAACAAACAAAAAAACAGAATCAACAGAACCGAATCTTTTTTTTTTCACTTCGTGACATTGCGTCGATTCTCATTCATATTGTCGTATGTAGCGAACCTCCTCAAGAATTTTGTAACGTAAAACTAGGATGACTTCTTCAAAAACGATTTTCCATTATGAGCTCCAGAAATTTGATTTTCAAATAGCATTCGTCGAGGTTGATTGGTTACAATTTGTTTTCGCATGTTAATAAAATTCTTTATTCGATATCCATGACAAGTCAACGTTACCCTTTGAGATTGGGAAATGCATAGTTTTAGTAGAACGTCGTTCGTGAAGCGTAGCGTCTACATCTGGTTAAACAGTGATACGTTTCAGTATCGTGAAAAAGTTTTTTTATCCAGACTTTTGGAGGAATCGACTTTGTTGAAATTCACGGATTTAGTGAAGAAAAAAGAAAAATAGTTAGGGAGAAGAGTCTCGTTATTTTTTTCTCTTTCACTCGATAGCCCTTCAGACTCGTAAAAGCAAGCGAAGCAAAGACATGGCGAAATCGTAACAAAGAGGAAGAAAGATGGAGACGGAGACGAGAACGTATAGGAAGAGAGAAGATAGTGGAAACTGCCTCTGCACGGTAACCGTACATTTCTCAAAGAGTTAAATCCCTTGAGCACTCGTCGAGAAAAGCGTAAGTAGCAGAAGAACGTATATGCAGGTTGAGAGTTAAAAAAAAAAGCTAAAGAGAAAACAACATCTGTGTTTATATCTATCGATTCATATGTATACGTATATATGTATATATATGCATGAACGTATGTGTGTGTGTGTGTGCACAAATATCCGACATCCGAGCGAGCGGTGGAGGAAAAGGGATTCCCTATTCTGGTTCGACTGTTTTCTGAACGGATGAGAGAACTGGATTACCAAGGATTAGAAGAGTCGAAGCCCGACGAACGGGCCTGGGCTTCTTTTTTTTTTGTTTTTTTTAATCTCGACAACTCTCAACGCAATAACCTCAGATTCCATGCACGTGCTCATTTTTCTCCGAATGAGGACCAATGCCAGTTACCACCGTCCAAAAGTTTGTTTACGAGCAACACATTGAGATTAAACTGATGCTCAAATGGTGAGTGAAAAAAATGTATGTTTCACTCTCTGTTTCAGTCAACCCTCTAAATTAATTTATACAAAAATTCTGATAACTATGGCTCCACCAATTCATCTGGAATGAAGCTTCACGATGAGAGACTTTTACTTTTTTTTTCTAACGCAATAAATATTACAGAGCAGAATCAAAATCGATGATGTTGGAATTTGCATCGTTGGAATGCAACGAAATTCTTTTTTTTCTGTGGTGATGCTAATTATTCAAATGCAGGATGTAATTATGATGATAAAACGATCGATGTTTCCGACCCAAAAAGTATGTGAGTTCGAACAATTTGGATGATTTTGCCAATTTAAAAAATCATCAATAAAAATTAATATGTTTCGTTGGATTTGAACGTTGCGACCTTCAGCTTCATCAAAATCGGTCATTATTCTAGCAGAAATTTCGTGGGTGGTCTTGAATTTTTGAAACTTGGATAGAAATAAATAAAAATTTGTCCAACGCAATGAGAATTGCATTTTTTTTTTAGAATATTTTCTTTGCTATTTTTCTTTTTAATTTGTATCGAAGCTGAGTTCGCAACGTTGGAATCCAACGAAAAATATTAATTTTCATTGATGATTTATTCAATTTACAAAATCATCCAAATTTTTTGAGCTCATATTCTTTTTGGGTCGCGAAAGCGTATCATTCTATTATCAGAATTACATTCCGCGTTTTAATAATAAGCATCGACCGAGAAAAAATAGAATTTCGTTGAATTCCAACGTTGCAAGCTTCATAATTTGTTAATTATTCACTGTTTTCATTAGCCCTCATATATAGTTTTATACACGATGTCGGGACTCAACCTCATCCCCGAGAATTTAATCCTAAAAATATGTTTTATCCTGGAAAATCATTCGAGTGATCACTCGGGGCCTGCTCGGTATATATGAAAAGAAAAGAAATTTTGATATTTAAAGCTGACTGAGCGCGGTAAAATAATTCGACATAGCCGGTCGGAAATACTTTTGTATGCATGGAATTTTCCTTGGCCACTGTATACATGCGAAATACGAAAAGAGCGATGGAAAGGGCGAAGGAGGGCAGAGGCAACCGAAAGCAAAAAAGGTACGATCCGTGCAATTGCATGTGTATATTGCGGCGGCGAACGAAGGGTATGCCCCTAGTTATCATGATTTCCCACGTGTCCTCGCCACGCGCCAGCTCTCAGGCTTCCGCAGTAACGAGAAGCAAACTTTTATTCTTCACTACCTCCACGATCGTCACAAAAAGTTGGAAAAAATCTTCCATGTTGAATAAACTAACACGCGTATGTTTAATATCTCGCCACACGCTATTTCATTTTCATCACTGGCGTCCCAGCTTTTTAATATTTATGGATGCTTCAGACGATGAAAACCACTAAATGCTATACAATCGAGAACAATAATTTCTTTCATCAAAACTAACAGAGGTCGAACCCAAACAGATCGTCTGATCGATCTAATATTCGCTCCATTTCTTTAAAAGCCTTCCAACTGAACGACCTGTTAGAATGGATCATATTTCGGTCGATATTTCAATAACGATGAACGATATGTGAAAAGTGTACAGGACCTTAATTGTAGATCGTGAGAAAAGCAACAAAAAAGTATTACATGAAATTCCTGTATCTCAACGGAGAACCGAGTTATTATGAAAAAACAGAATTTCCCTTTTTTCAAGATGGCGGAGAATGCAAAAGGTAATTTTGGTCGATAATTTGGAGTTGATCTTTTCTACGTCCTTGCTATGGAATATCCCAAATTCAGCTTTGTCGGTTCATTGGCATTTCAAACCCGATTATTCCGATTTTGTAAATTTCCCAGAATCGGAGTTATAATTTACCGCATGATTTTATTGCTTGGCCTTGCCGACCGATGAGATCTCGATTGGACATATTGGCGGTCGGAGCTAACAACATTCAAGTGATGTACTTGTGTCACTATCACAGCCTAGCTCTGAGAGGATTATCGAAATGAAGCCATTGTATACATCGAAATTCATGGTGAACCGTAGAAGATGAGAAATCCGAATGGAATTTACCAACCTTCGTGAATTCCGTATTCGCGCCAAGAATTTGTGGAGTGGGGAAAGCCTCTGGTGGTTAAGGTTTGTTTAAGCGCATAACGCTTAACGATACGTGACGCGATATGGGCAATAACCTGTTGTCTCCCGGCAACCTGGCTATTGGCCCATACCACATACACATCCCTTGATCAGATAAAACATAGCCGGTTTTTTTTCTATCTAAATGGTGATCATGAAAATGAGGTGTACGAAAAATAATCATTGCCGATTATTATCGAGACATTTTGATTCCATTTGCTGAAAAAGTTTACAGAAAGAGTTCCATCGAATTCATACAGATCGAATAAGGCGTGTTGATTCATTTTAAATTTAATAAACTTCCTTCCAACTTCACGCAGCACTTTAAAAAGTTCTGAAGATTGACATTCAATTTTTTTTTAATTGTCAATCAAATTGACTAGGTAAAGCCTTACTACGATTTGAAAGCCAAAATTTCAAAATCAAAAATTTGAAATCAAAAATCAAAAATTAAAAGTTTGGAATTTTAAGTTGGCTTTGGTCAATTATTTGTAATTCCTTTTATGCGGAAAGTCTTGCAGACATATACGAAGTCTTGAATGAATTGAATGTGGAAGGATTGGGACGCTGCACTCGGGTAACTCAATTTGATTTTTTTTTTTTTTCGACGTGCGATCTCCCAGACAAGTGGATGGTTAGGAGGAAGGGGAAAGTATGTGAGAGATCGGAGTCAGCAGGAGAATCGAAACGCGAGACTGAGAGGCTATTCGCGTGATGAAGTGTCGCTTCGGTGAGAGCGCACTCGTTGGAGCGCATCAGTGTATGGCTCTCGGTCAGCCGAAGAGGGCAGCACCAGCAAATTTCAAGAGGAAATTATAATCCCTTTTGCTCCCTTCTCTTCTCCTACTATCGTTTCGTCTCTTGCTTCCCTACACATATACGAGTTTACGAAATCATTATACTTTGTTTTTGTACAACGTAAAATTATCGTCTGTGTATTTCCGTGTGGAGGTTTCTATCCTTGCCGCATTCCAAGCTGAAGAGGGAAGAGAGATTGGGAATTTGACAGTACCGTTGTTGGTGACAGTACCGGACTCGATATCGCTGATCGAGTGGCTTCTTGTCAATCAAACAAAAATCTGTTCCGTTAAAATTATATCTTCTCCATTGGTGCTTGCCTAAAATAACGAGACTTTTTATTCCAATGGGTTATTTGATCGAAGACTTATTTTTCTCTAATTGTTGCCATTCTGAGTACGCAGTACAACTTTATAGAAAAGAGATTGCTGAAAGAGCATGAAAAAAACCGAATGAATACTGTGATCAAGCGAACCAGCATGCTGCAGAGGTGTTCGAAGGGAGTTTATCTGATGACCGAATTAACAGATAGATATCGATTAAAAAATGAGGCTTGACTCATAAGTATGTAAAAAGTGACCTGTTCAAATTTCAACCTCCCCGGATATCTTGTTCGTGAGCAATTAATAGATAAAAATTGTCTGAATTAGCATGGTCGAACTGAACTTTTGTAATGGACAAAGAAGTATGTAAAGAACGTTTAGAGAGCTTTCTAAAATCCATTGGACACTTACGAACTTCAGAATAAATTAATTCGCCTCGCGAGGAGCTAATTTTTTGGAGGTTAACCTCCAAATTACTCTGGCCGCATATACCAAACTTATTGAAGGCATTACGCTATTCGTAATAACTTTTATTTTGACTAACTCGATACCGGATGAACTTCCTTAAGTTGGAGAACCTATTAAAAAGACGATTTCTCGGTTTTTTATGTAGCAATCTTATATGTTATTGAAAGAGTACATTTTGCAACAGAATCCTTGACTCTCTGTCAGCAAAATGGTAGCAAATCCATGAATTGCCGAACTGGAGTGTATTTAATGAATGCAACTGAATAAAATAGCCATTAATAAATTGCAGATCGATCCAGACGAGATTTAATCGATAGAGGTTTTTGGATGTTGACTCCAATTTATAACATCGATCAAGCTAACAAGTCAACAAGCCAATTAAGATGGACCTTGTTAAAAATAGGAACACTGAATTCGAAGTGACTTAACTCATCCAATGGATTTTTATGTCCAGCTTCAGATGGACGATTTTTTTTTCAATATCTGCAAAAAAAATGGGGTCGCTTTCATAATCTGATTTAGATCTGCTTTTTTCGACGTTCCTTACTTTTGCATAACCAGATCATCTTACCTTGACTGACTTAATGACTGGGCTCGTATATTACGTAAAACGTATCATCACCAATCCTATTTCCCACGACTTTCGAACGATCGATATATATTCATAAAACTAGCTGCAAGGTCAGCGGTGGAGATTTAAAAATTTTCTGCGAATTTAGCAAGGAACCAGATTTGCTGTGCGGTGGTCCATCCCAAAAAGGATCAGGTAGTTCGAGCGCCTATTGTGTCTGACAAAACTGGATATAAAAGTCCCACGATTCTCACTGAGCGGCGCAGTCTCTGATCAACCGGCACATCAGACGAACCAAGTCATGAAAACTTTAATGGTGAGTCTGGAATGGTGAGTTTTGGAAACCTTACCGAGTTTCCAAAACTTGGGCACTCATATAATGTTGAAATTCAATTCCTCGTCGAGAAAGTGTTTGATCGGATGGTTTCCGTTAATGAGGAAGTCCCGTTAGCGCATCCAGCTTTGAAGTTCCGGAGATGCGATCGTAGATCTCTTGAAAAATGTTTAAAATAGCAGGCAAAGCTGACTGTTTTTTAACCCGTCTAATCAGCATGTCGTAGTAGTAGGTCAAACTGCCTAATGAAAGGAAATTAACTTGCAGGTATTTATGCTGGCTGTTGGAGCTCTGGCAGCTTCTGATACGAGTGAAAAAGCTTCGGTAAATAAACAGGCAAAGCGTGGCATATTGGGCATTGATCAGGGTCCACACATTGATAAAGGGGAGCAGTCCGAGCACCAGCTAATAAGATACGTACAACCGGGCCATCAATATGTACCTCCAAGTGGACCTGATTCAACACATGCTGTCCAGGTATCCTATCAGAAAGCAGTCGCTTTGCCATCCAAAAATCAACATGATACCGAAGCAACGGTTGTTTACGATGAGGAATTGAGCCAATTTTCGCATCATCAAACTGAGCAAGTTCACAAACATGAATTCAACCATCAAGGGCAACAGGTCGGACAGGATCTCTTTGGATATGATGGTCTTGTGAGTACAGTCTCTCCGCTTGGAGTCGAAAGTCATTTCTTGAGTACGCCGGTAGGAGTACCACATCAAGTTCCCGTGGAAGTCCAACATCAAGTTCCTATCGGAGTATCGCATCAAGTTCCTGTAGCAGTGCAACATCAAGTGGCTCTTGGAGTACCACATCAAGTTCCTGTTTCGGTGCCGCACCAAGACGTTGTTCTGCAAGCTGGTCGAGTACCAAACGGAGTATCCGTGGAAGTGAGTCGTTCGTTGGAAATTCCGGTTCAAAGTCCAGAAAGCGTTTACGTCACAGAGACCCGCGAGGTTCAACAACCAATTCCCATCGTTGTGCGAGTACCGAGTCCATCGCCAATTGAGGTTGCTCATCAGCAGCCTTTGAGCATCGTAACTGGATTTGAGTCGGGAGTTGGACACAATCATGACTTTGCTATCGGTATTGATCAGACCTTACACAGACAGCACAACCTTGCAGCACCTCAATACAATTTCTACAGGAATCCAGTCAACTTTGGAGCTCTAGAGCTTCACTCTGGTGCTGCAAATGTTGTGGCTGACCAACACATTAACGTTGGCAATCAACAATACAATTTCGATGGATTTGAAAATGCCTTTCCGAATGTTTACCAAGGAGTCAGCTATGAACAACATGTCAGCTCACCAGTACAACTTGAAAAAACTGTACCTGATAATCAACATTCAGGCTACAACTATGATAAGCCAACTAAGAAGTTTACCTTCTAGACTCGTCAATGTTCATTTGCTCAAGGAATAAAAGTACCTTATGATCAAGCTTTGGTTGCAGTTTAAGGACGTTGTATGTAATATTTTCAATCGATAGAATTCCTTTGAATGTGCACCAAATGAAGAAAATAGTGAGCTCTAATAGCTCGCGTAATTTCGAGAGGTGTCATCATGTAGACGTCGAACTATTTTTATTAATGAAAATCACAATCTTCAGTAGCTTCTCATAAGAGCACGTGTTGAAAATTCCAATTTTCAACATTGAATATTTCGCTTCCTGAATGGTAAAGCTTCTTAAAACTTTGCATACCCTTTTATGTAACATCGAAGAAGCTTTGTTCAATTTTCCAAAAAAATTGGTCGTAATTTTTTTTCGAAATTTTGGTTATTATATAACAAATACAAAACACCTCGGACGATCTTGAATTTAGAATATGTTGTTCTTTAGTCAATTCGTAACAACTTTTTTGAACGACCTTGGGCTCGCAAGCCGTTTGGTATGTAAGAAAAACTGAAAACAACCATTTAGAATTGACCGTCTCGCCATACAACATCCTCAACGCGTTCTGAAATAATTTCATCAGTCCATTCATGGCAGGGGATTCTAAATTTTTCGACGATTAAAGTTTTGCTTCAGATCATAACCACGTTTGGTTTTTTCGTAAAATCAGAAGAATATAGATTCATGAGCAATAAAATTCAAATAAAATTTCATTAGATCTCGTTGCTGCTATTCCTCACCCAATTAAAATTTCACAAACCAATTAATTTCCTCTCAACTAATTAAAGTTTTTTCCGATTTTTTTTCCTTCTGACATTTTTTTTCTCGCGAAGCCATTGCCCTTATGGGATCACAAGCACCGTCACGACTTTGGTACTCGAGTAAGTTTGACCGAGAGGAAAATTCATGACGAATTTGCGCAAGTTTCTCGCTTTCGTTCTCCGGCTCCTTCTTGTGCTATCTTGACGCACGCGTCCCTCGTATAATCGAGTATATACGGTGGTCGTACAAAACGTACGTGATAATCTCGAGTGTCCTCTTATGCCCCACGAGGGGCAACGTATATCAGAGCAAAATATATGTCCACGGGCTGTTTGTAAGAAAAGGCCACAGTCTTTCTCACTTTTACATTTATAGGGTGTGATAAACAGCACTTTTGTTTCGTTCAAATGTACATACATCGTATTACGAGCTTTCCAAGCAAAAGTATATACATGTAGCCAAATGCCTAAGTGTGGAGCGAGCATGAGACATTGCGAAACGTCTGTTTGCTGGTGTGCCAAGAGCATGCAGTACTGAGCCGAGATCCCACAATATCCATTACATCGTATTACGCCCCCAAAATCTACGTAATACGCTCCGGAATTTTTATCGTTCTGACTTGCAGCTACGAATACAACAAGGCTTATCTCGACCTGTTTACATTTTATCTGAAAGTCAAAATACTCTCGTATATTTTTCAACTTTTAACACATTTACAAAAGCCGATAAATGATGAAAAAAATTTCAGTGTCCGGAAACATTTCCTGCGTACACTGAAAATGAAATTTAGTCAAAAAAAAACGTCGATATTTTGTTGAAAACTGTGAACTAAATATTTTTCCAAAATTTTCCGCAATTTCACAATATTTTTCATCATGGAGCTGAAGTGTTTTTGTGATTTTTCCACAAAACTTTTATTCGAACGTGTCCAACAAAATATCGATCTTCTCCAACAAATTTTTTTTTTTTTTTCCAGTGTATAGAACGAAGATCGATATATGCAACGAAACGTTTGACAATTTATTTATTTTCAAGGTAATAAACGGTCACCCTGGAATTCCTTTCGAAAAAAAATCTCAATTTTTTTGTTTTTTTTTTCGAACAGATTTTGCGTTGATTTTATACATTCACGGCTCGTAAGATGCATATGTTGGGATAAAGAATTTGCAACAGGAGGTCAGAAAATAGATGGAAAGAGCGATTACTCGGAGAAATTCCATATGAAACGCGTTTCCCATAAGATATAAATCGCTCGGTGTACATACGCGAAAAGGAACTTAACACCGGGAGACGGTTTTCGTGATTATTGCGCTTGGCATGAGTGTTGCCTGTGCAAATATAAGACCGAGAGAAGGAAAGGAGAAAAAAAGGGAAAACTGCGAGCTTTTTCGTATACATGGTGAAATAGAATTCCCGTGCTCGGCGTTTCTTCCGCGTCCAGAGATATAAAATGGAGGATGCCTACAGCCAAGCTAATTGCGAGCATTAATCTAATGAGAAGGATTCACAAGTTGTGTAAATTTATTTCTGAAGTATCCGCTTAATTGCGAAAGAAAGAGGCACACAGATCTGTGGATGTTTCTCTCTCTTCTAGCGCTTCTCTCACTTTCTCCCTTTCCACGTTATGTTCTTGATCATGTACATCGCAGTAAATGACTGGAAGCAATAGGAGGATTAAGGAGTTTTAATTAGTCGGACCAGAGGCCATGCTACACGGATCTCGATGAAAGCTTAAGGGAAGATGCCCAGTCGAGGGAAAGGGGTTGATTGGCTTTATCAAGGGTGCAAAGTTACGTGGAGACAATACCATCGAATTCTCTTAAATAGCCTTCCTCAACCACACGAAGACATCTCGATGTGCCGGAGTAACAGAACTACCGAAAGAATTTTATCCTCGACAAAGTATTCGACGTTTAATCATTTCCTTTTTTTACACAATTCGGTCTCGTACGATCAATTAAACATTGATGACGTTATATGCTTAATTTTCTATCGATAGAATCCCTTCAAATTTGCACCAATACAAAGAGAATAGTGATATCTAATAACTCGAGCAATCTTAAGAGGTATCACCATGTAGAAGTCGAGATATTTATTCACAAAAATCACCATTTTTTGTACTTTCTCGTAAGAGAAATTTCAATTTTTTTTCAACATTAAATATTTCGATTTTCAAATGATGAAGCTCCTCAAAACTCTGCATAAACTTTTATTGAACATCAGAGAAGCTTTATCAAGTTTTTCAAAAAAATCGCTCATAATGTTTTTCCAAAATTTAATTTTTCATTAAATATTAAAATTTTTAATACAATTTCAATTTTCGACATTAAATGTTTCGATTCCTAAATGGTGAAGCTTCTTAAAACTTTGTACACGCTTTTATGTAACATCAAAGAAGCTTCATTTAATTTTTCAAAAAAATATAAAATTTTTTCGAAATTTTGGTTATTGTACAAAAAAATACATATTTCCTCGAACGTTGTTCTTTAGTATAATAATTTTTTTTAAATGAACTTGGGCTCGTAAACCATTTTGTATGTAAGAAAAACTGAAAAGAAAAATTTAGAATAAATCGTCGCGATACAACGGCCTTAGGAGATCTTTTTTGTTTTAAAAAAAAATCGTCATAAATGAATGAGCGATTGAATGAACGAAGAAACATCGAAGAGGGATAGGGGGAAAGTGAGAATGTCCAGTCGCGAAGAATCTTTGATTTGGATGTATAGGGAGGCGTGCGATACAAGTCACTGTACTGAGAATATAAGGTATGACATATAAGTATATTTGTATGACTGTTTGTGATGGTGGTACGTACACTTGGGACGATAGCATCGCGCTTCCTATCTCTCGGACGATAAATCGGACCTCCGAACGAAATGAATATCGTTGTACATCCCGCCACGACATACAGGGGTTATAAATAAACACGTCTTTCCTCCGGATGAAACCTCCAGCGGCACACGGTGATTAATTGGCCGTCGGCAGTAGCTCTCGCGTTTCTCTTCCCTCCCTCCCTCCCCCCCCCCCCTCTCTCTCTCTTTCTCTCTCTCTCTCTCTTGATCTCTCGGTCAGGTATAGACGGAATGGACATTTTTGCAGATCGAGAAAAAATTCGAATTTAAAGAGACAGCCCGCTAAATTTTTTATTTTTTTTCCATATAAAAATGATTTTCGTGAATAAATAAAATTCGTAACGTCAGGTGGCCAACGATAACGAGGATAATTCTTACCAGAGAAACAGATTGGACTCCCGTTGGTTGGAAAAATTGGGCAACGGATGATTCGCCTCCGCTGGAAAGATCGAAAGCTTGAAATACGCGATATATGTAGATAAGGAGATAGATATGAATATGGATGGAAATGAAGGATGGCCCGGCATGAAGAGAACAACGAGGGAGGATCGTTAATGAAACGAGCAGTTTGTACGAGTCGCACCAGATCAGCAAAGCCGACAGAACATCATGAGAGCTCGTGTCAAGTAGCAAAATCTATATATACACAAATATACATACATTTATATATACATATATCGGTGTTAATGGTTATACATAGATATATATGTATAACGATGTTACAAATGAGCAGCGCGAGTACTCCGAGCCCAATTAACAAGATTGGTACGTTCGTTACAGATCGCGAGCTCTGTGGCTCTTAACGATGCAAATCTCGGAATATTTTGTTAAGAACTTCCCTCTTACGCCCGAGCTCACTAGCGTCGATTCCAGTCTCGTCGATATACACACACACACACACCCCAAATCCTCCATCATTGCGTCAACCCATCTCATTCATTGCTTTTCATTATACTTATCCACTCGACGATCATTATTCGGCTTTGTCGACTCCTCGCGATGTGTGCCTTTGTATATAAATATCGAGAGATTATCTTTGTACACACGATCCTTTGGGTCTATTGAAAAATCAATTTGCAGCTTTTTTCTGTTTTCATTAAAAAAAATTAATTTTGACAACTTTTTCAGCCAGCGAAGGGGAAGGATAAAGTTAATGAGAATATTTTACAAAGTTTGGAGAAATTAATGCGGATGGACGAATTTTCAAAAATTTCAGAAACGTTCGTAAAATTCTGAAGGTCATAAAATTTAAATCGTGAAATCGATATTCTCCAGATTCCATACCAACCTTCCTATTATGGTACTCTATTCATAAAAAAAAAAAAAATGGCAATGAATCTCAAAATTTGCGGAAATCAGAGCGTCGAAACTTATTTTTGAAAATTTCGAAATGCTGTAAAATTCGTATTTTTCTAGTGATTTCAATTCTCAGATAATGAAGAGCTCGCATGTGTTAACGTCTGTGCGAAAAGGTAGCCCTGTAGCTCAAACCGTTCTCGAGTTATGAACGTTTGAATTTTACAGTGCCATAACATACACACACACACACACTCCGGATATTTTTTCTAGATATGATTTTTCGATGGGACATTTCGAGGGACATTTCAAGCACATTGACATTGGGATCTGGAAGAAAAAAAAATTCACCGTCACACAGCTTCCTCTATGAGAAAACAAAAAGAAAAAAAATTGAATTCGATTAAATATGTTTTCGTAAAAAGGACGAAAAATTAATATTCGTCAGGAAAAATGTTCGAAAATTAATTGGTTGTGATTCCAAGCCCAATATTTCAGAAATTTGTATCCCAAACTTGGTTCCCTTGTCATGCAACGTTGTACAGTTGTTGTGGATGTTGAAAAAATAATGTCGGAGCGTTAATTGCTGCTCGTTGGGAGGAGGAATTAAAATTTAATTATTCCATTAATTAAACATCAATTAAATTTTCTCGTTTTTCCATGATATTCGTCGTTGAAAAAAAAAAAACATTTCAATTTTCATGACCAAAAGTTGGCCCAGCAGGTGATCAAAGAGTATATGTAGAGTGAGCGATCAACTCGATTTGAATGTAATGCCACGTGGTAGTGAGTTTTTCGATTAAACAGACAAATTGTTCGGAGAGAAATAAAGTTTAGTGGGAATGATGAAAATGCGCATGTAAAATTGGAAACTCGCTTTAAAATGGTCGCGTTCAGAGAAGTTGGTTCTATTGCGAGTTAGCGAGGTCCACGACGCTTTCCAACGGCATTTTGGATGGCGAGAAAACGAGATATGGTACATGAGTTTTCACGAAAAAGCCCGAGAGCTTACACTTTCCGTTTACACCCTCCGACGCCAACTCTTTCGCGAGATTCTGTATATCTACCCCGGCGAAGCGGAGCAAAGCACGGAGTAACTTTTCTGTGACGCGTAAAAGAAACCAAACGAGGAAGGCAGGTAGAGAGGGGAGGGGGAGGGGGGGGGAGAAAAAAGTAAAAGTGCTCGAGCAGGGAACACGAAGAGAAAAAGTTTCTCCACTTCTCTGCTACGAATACGGACGCGGTGAGATGTCCGACGCGATTTTCCACGAAAATCGCAACGACTTGCCACAAAGAGTTGCGAAAAGTAACTCGTCCGGTCTCTTACGCTCTCCAATGGCATTACATTTCACTGTAGCCGAGTAAAAAAAAAAAAATCCTGCATAAAATGACGATCAAAAATTTGCGTCCGTATCCAAGAGGAGAATGAAAAATTAAAAATTCCTTAATATTCCCAAATGACTTTATAGTTAATATAATCAGCTGGAAGACCATTAACGATTCTCCAAACTGCCCCATCCCTACGACGTTGAAGTTTGCATCGTTGGAATGCAACGAAATTCTCTACTTTCTCCAACAGAGCTCAAGATTTTTATGCAATATTTGGCCAGGACTATAAAACGATTTTTTTCTCTATAAAATCGAAAGACAAAATCGCTACGAAAATTTTGATATTTAAAAAAATTTAATAAAAAGTTGATAGAAAGACTTAAGTTTTTTTGGACCCCAACGCTGCGAACTCCGGTGTCGTCCCATCCCTGTGAATGTGTCTCTATCAATGTTCACCGCGGCATCGTTGGAGTCCAACGAAAAATATTTAACCCATTCACCATTTTTTCGTATTTTTGGAATGGCTCCAATATTTATTTAACATTTAATTTTCCATACGGAAAATTTTTTCTAGACCAACATTGCAGTTTTATATTTTTGGCTCTGCTTTTTAAAAAACATAATTAAATAATTCCGTTACATTCCAACGATACAAACTCCAACATCAAATTACCATTGCTTTCGTCGTTATTTTTACAAATCTCTGCCATCGTTGGGAGTCTCTTTTTCGACCGGAAGTCGACGACAAAAGTCTCTGCTTCCGGGGTCAAAAATCGATTTCCCAATTTTTCTAATTGAAATTATTTACAACTTATTTTTTTCTCGCTCATTCACTGACAACACGCATGACGCCCAACGATAAGCGAAAATTGCGTAAAAAAAAAAAACGAAAAAAACGAAAGGAAGGGCCGGAAAAATAAATCTGAGAATGTGGAATTGTTTCTTTAAATTTCCGACAATCAAGCAAAAATGAATCTTTTCATTTCGCACATTATGATAATAAACTCGTTTCCCTTTTTTGGTCGGGCAGCCAGTACGCATGTACAATCCTTTTCGGACGTGTCCCTCGTTACTCTTAATTACGACGAAGAAAAAGTAGTAAAACGGTAATGAAAAAGTGAAAAACGGATATCCATGTATATATAAATGTGAGGAAGGTAAAAATTGGGTGTGTGAGAGAGCGTAATGCGAGTTGGGAGCATAAACTCGAGTGATGTTGGCGGCGGGCGTAGTGTCGGGTTTAAAGAGCTCTGAGAAGAGAGAGATAGCGAGCTCGTGTCCGCGCGGGCGCGATAAAGAATTTTTCTAAGTCCAGGGAACACACATAGGGTTGAGGGATAACGCACAAACGTCCAAGGAAGAAGGAATAAAAATGGGGGAGGGAGAGGGAGGACAGGAGGAAAGCGTGAGAATGCGAAGAAAAGATGGAGGCAGAAATAAAAAGGGAGAACGCGCGGGGGAGAGTGATAGAAAGGAGAAGGCGAAAGAGCAGAGGAAAAAGTGGGCGCCCATTTTCATGAGGAAAGGGTGAAAGTGTGGCAAGCTTTTTTCCCCAAGTTTCCTTTTCTCTCGTCAAGAGAAAAGAAAGAGAAAAGTGCAAGGACGCGACGACAAGAGTGAGAGACGAGCCAAACCGTCTCTTTGAACGAGCAATAACTCCGGAGCGTCTGCCTCTTCTTCCTAGACGAGCTAGCGCGTCACTCCGTCGACGAGCTCGCACCACTTTGAAGGGGCTTGTACTATGTAATTAAGTAATTTCGCGGCTGGGGGAGAAAGCAAAAAAAAAACGAGAGCCGGGCTGCCCCGTTGCAACTCCGGAAGCTGTACAAGCACAATTGACCTTTGCGCATGCGCTCTTTTTCACGCTTTTCCAATTCCTTTCCATACATATTCATCCATCTCCCAGCTTTTTATAAGGATCAATCTTCCGCTTGAATTAAAATCGAATCAGACACACAAAACCATTTACTCTTTAAAAATGATAAATTACTCGCCACAAAAAATTTAAAGCAACCAAATTTTCTCGACAGCTGAAAAAAAAATAGACTTAATAAATTTAATGAATTGAATGCTAATTAATTATCGAATTAGCATCGATTGAGTCGAATATCGTCTACCCAAGTTATTCTTTTTGAAAGCAGAGCCAAAAATAAAACTGCAGGGTCGATCTACGACAATTGTTTGCAAACGAAAGATTGATAGTCAAAGAAATATTTAGATGATTCCAAAAATACAAAAAAATGGTAAATCGTTTAAATATTTTTCGTTAGATTCCAACGATGCAGACTTCAATGTCATGAATGATTATCTTCGGAATTTAATTCTCTAGTAATATTACGTCTCGAGGATCTATTCAGCAATTAGTCAATTGTATTTAAATGATGATTGACATGACGTATAAAAATGTAATAAAGAGTAGACATCAGTGTTGACGGGCTCATTGCTCTGAAATTTTGTTTCGAAAAGTTTTTTATTCGATGGATAGATTGGAGGGGTAAAGCGAAAATAATATAATAATATTCGAAAAAAATATAATAAATTCGCTACAATAATAGCGAAAAGTGGATTTGGGTGATCTCAAACAAATTTTACGTTCAAGCTGTCCGGAGCAGGAACATTTATTTCCATTCGTATGAAATTCCACGATTAATATTTTCATCAGTGCTCACAGTTCAAGCGGTCAAACTGATTGCGAAATTGTTTGAAATATCAATAGCACTGCATTATTGGCAAATATTCGCAACCCCACAAAATGTTTACTTTTATTAACTCACGTTGCAATCAAATCCCTCCTCACATTTAGCTCCTCTGGCTCATCACAAATAAATCAGTGATCCAGGATAGCTCGATAAATATTTTCCGATACGAACCGCTTGAAAAAAAAATGCAAAAATTCATAATAGACCCGAATATTTAAAAGAATAAAAAAAAAACAGATCGATTCGATGGTCAACTGAGAAATTATAAGTGAATCGTATGTTAAGGGTTTTTATATTAGAGCTCCTAAGGTCCTCGAATTATGGTCCATGCATCTGTCTCTTCTCTTGATATCAATCTGACGGGGATAAAAATTAATCGTTCTCCAACGGTAACAGTTTTTTATTCGAGAATTAAACTGAATGACATTCTATGAATGTCTGGCAAACTGAACGAAACAGAATTGAGACTGCTCAGAGCTGCGACTACAAATTGCAACTCGAGGTAAGTAGAAAAATGGAAAAATTAATATTTAATTCATTGAAAAATTTAAAAATTAATATTATAAAGTATGAAAATGGAAACATTAATATCAAATTGATTAAAAAATTGAAAAATTAAGTGAAAAATGGACAAAAACAATATTTGATTAATCAAAAAATTTAAAAAAATGACATTATCGAGTAGAAAAGTGGAAAAATTAATATTGTTGAGTAAAAAAATGGAAAAAATTCATATCATCATGCAGAAAAATGGAAAAATTGATATTATTGAGTAGGAACATGGAAAAAAATGGATATTGAATTTCTATTTTTAAAAATGACATAGATTCGCTGATTCTGGCACGCTCGAAACTTCGTAGATCCAGGGATTTTGATATATTTTTTTAAACTCCACATCCTACGTAAGGATTTCGGAAAATGATGAAAAAATAATGAATTTTTTGCCTTTTCGTTGAATGTTGAGAGTGAATTTTCAATGGTCAAATTTTGTCAAGATTTCAATTTCATTATTTCGCGAGGATCATGAATATAAGCGATGTGCAAATATAAGTTGTGGAAATTCGAAATCCGCAGGCAGAGCACCGTTTCACGAATTGATATGTGCAGAAAATGTTTATACGAATGAAAATATATGCATAGGGATATTTACATGGATGCCGGTGAGTCTGGACATATTCGCATATTCCATCACGACGATTGAACGGTCGAGAGTGACGAGTGCACTCGATAACACGAGTGAGAGAGCGGAATGGATGAAGCTGACATTGCTTGTCTCGGAAACGTGCCATCACTTCAATTAAAACTTAACGACGTATTTGCACCAAACTCAATTAATACAACAGCCATGACCGGATCCTCAAATCGAATGTGAAATAAATATAAAAGAACAAAAATAAAACACACAAAAAATAAAAATTTGATAAATTCCAAAAACAAGAAAATATTTGACAAATTTGCAAAATAATGAATGTACAAAAATAGCAAATTGCCTAATTGGTTGAAAAATATCGGACGTTGTTACTCGTTTATACCGTTGAGACCTGTTTGGCAGGAATGGAACGGGTTATAAATTCGAGACACTTCAAATACTACACGTTCTTTCTACCCAATTACATTTTCACTAGGAAATATGCTCGTTTAACAAGCTGATCAAATAACATGATTGCCACGAGAGTAAAGTCAATTTACTACGCACGTTTTTGCACGGTGAAGCATTCATCGCGATCTTTATTAGTATTGCAGATTTTTATGATATCTTGAAGTCTGCAGGCAGTGCCTCGGTCCCAAATATTAAGAAGCAGAGTTAAAAGTCACGAGACGAAACGATGGAGCTGGATTTTTATGATATATCGATGGTATGTCATTTTCTCTGGTCTCCTCGGCCGGTCATTTTTAATTCCTCTTCGCTCTGAAAATATGAGATTTTCTATCGAGAGTGGTGAATTATTTCGTGAATTCAATATCGGAAATTTTCACTCACACCTGTACTGTATAATAAACGTCAGTTTCTGCAGTATTTTTCCAGTTTGATGAGAAATATTCTTGCCAAAAAATTTTTGAAATTATGAAACATCCACAGGATTGGAAAAAAAAAAAATTGGAAATGCAGGAATCCAGGAAGTGATTGCGATTAAGGAGGTTCGCTACACACGACAATATGATAAGAAGTCAATGAAAATTTGGTGATAATATTCTTTGGCACCAAATACGATGACAATTTTTTTTCATTTTCGTTCGAAATGTTCGAAAATTTGTTGCTTTCTCACCGAAATTAAATTTCGGGCCATTTTTATAGCCATTTTTTTAAATTTATTTATTATTTTTATTTTTATTCTAGGGATATTTTTCATATTTATATTTATTCAAACTATTTCCGAGAGGAGGGCCGAGAATAATTTTGCTAGCAAAAGTTGGTCGAAATTTTTTGGAAATTAACGGCGCAGAGAGAAGTTGACGTGGGAATGAAAAAATTAATCCTAGCAACAGATTATTTATGCGACTTCTTGAGTTTGGGGAAGGAAGCATACAGGAGGAAAAGCCTAAAATGAAAAATAAGAAGGATGAAAAAAAAGAATGGAGAGAGAGAGAGAGAGAGAGAGGGATACGGAGAGTTAATCTACGCTGCAGAGTCAGCCAGGCAACGTTCTCATTCGTTTCGAGTTCTTCTTGACAAGCGTCTCCGGAGCACGATAAAGCATGACCCCTGTGCCTCTCTTGGTACGAGAAAAGAAAGCTCATGAAAGAGTGAGAAAAAAAAAGGATAACGAGGTAGCGAGACCGAAAGAGAGAGAGAGAGAGAGAGAGAGAGAGAGAGAGAGAGAGAGAGAGAGAGAAAAAGAGAGTTTCTCGTTCGGCATACAAAGTGTCTTCACTCAGGGAGTGAACGTGCTTCACCAAGAAGCGACTCCCGGCACGCGATCAAACGACCTTCGCTTTTGGTGCGACGACACGCTGAGACTCTTCGTCTCGTCTCGTCTCCTTTTCCTTTTGTCTTATTTTTTCTTTTTGTTTTCTTTATTATTCTCTCTCTCTCTCTCTCTCTCTCTCTCTCTCTCTCTCTCTCCCGCTCTCTCCCTCTCTCTCTCTCTTACTCTCTCGCATGCGTACACTCATGAGCAACAACGTGAATTATTTTTCCCACGATTATACGACTCGAGTTTGGTTAAGCCACGATCATTCTTCGATACACCAGGACGAACGACTCTTCTGGATGAGGAACCAAGATCATGAATACATTCCCACTAGAAAACCACTGGAAAATAAAAAAAAATATGAGAGTGACAGAGAAATGTTTACAAAAAAAAAGAAAAATCTGGGCTATTTGAATGTTTTTTTATTTTCATGAACATTTCAATGTTCCATAACGAAGATTGTTCGACATTCAAGGCCCTGAGTCTATTGTGTATGGGCTATATTTTATTCCGATTTTTTCCGTAGGATGTTGACAGACATTTTGTGCTTTTTGACCTTGAAAAGAATCGATTCTCTATTCTTAACGAAGCCCATAGTTGACTCAGTAACGAAGAATTGATTCTTCTGTTTTTATCTTATTCAAACACGGGATGCCGATTCGTGAACTTGTGCGAAGAAAATTTGTTCAAATTACGTTCTATAATAATCATGGACGCAGGACACTCGGTCGGAATAACTCAATTGCCTTCCTTAAGACATGAAATCGAATTTATAACGTTTTTTTTCTTTTTATAACGAGTTTTTCTTTTCGAAACTACATTTTTCTTCTTCGAACGTGTTTAAACCCTTTATCGATAGTTATAACCCCAAAAAAGTGTAAAACAAACATTAAAACTAAGAAAAAACAAAGAAAATTCTAATTACAAAATGGAGTATTTAAACAAAAAAAATCGCAAATAAAAAAAAAATGTAAAAAAAAGATACTCTCCCTCCGGCTGATTCGAAATTTCCCACTAAAAATGTGGGTGGGTAAGATAGGCACCTGACGGTGCAAGAGAGAAGAGGTGTATCAGAGAGACACGTGGAGAGAAAAATTGCTCCAGAATCGCGGAAAAGTAAATTTTAGCTGTCAATCATAAGTCGTACAAAGGAAATGCGAGACAAGTAAAAATCTTTGTTTACAGTAAAACAGTCAGTCTAGATATTTACCAAAAAATTTCCCACAGAAATAAAAATAACATTCATTCTATTTTAACCCAAAAAACAACAATCGAAAAAATTCAAATTTCATTGAAACAATTCCCTTTGGAATTAATTTTCGTCGATGAACAATATTTAATAATAATAATAACAATAATAATTTTTATTTTCCAATTATTTCAATTAGAATATAATAAATAATCGAAAAAATGAAATAAATAAAAATATAAAAAGAAAGAATAAAGAATAAGCAACAAAAATAAATAAATAATAAAGAATATAATAATTAAGAATAATAATTATTATGCCTAAGTGCGAGAGAGACAACCGAACATCAGCCACACCATTCGCGGATACATAACCTTGTCGAACCCAAGGACGAGCCCTGAAACGAAGGATAAAAATGATTTTCGTAATTTGAAATTCACAGAATTGCGGAAGAAAGGGGATTAGGAAAATGCGACAACTCAATAGATCCAGAGTCATTTGTAGCATTTTGTGTAGAGCACGAGTCGACGTAGGACACGAAAACATTCAGCACCATCTGCCGTTTCCTAGAAACGATAAATTTAAAAGTGGAAAGTGTACATTTGTCGGCCGAAAAACATTTGGGAACTCATGATATTCGGGAGCCCGAAGAATATCGTCAAAACAAACATCAACGTAATAATTCTGTCACGTCGAGGCTGCGATGACTTCCGAATTTTTAGAAAGAGCGAGAAAATCTTTAAGTGTGGCTCGAGCAGAATGTAACGAAAGAGAAGGAGCGAGAAAGAGAGAGGAATACATGGCGTCGCGAGGCGCCGGTTGCGGCTGCGTTCATCGAACGCAAGGGAAAAACAGGCGATGCTGAGTGCAGGTACGATAGTTCACACACAGTCTAACGGGTAGCAAAACCGCGAGGGAGTACGATTGTGCACAGTGTCGACGATATATATGTTTATATATATTCATATCTATATCACTCGGTGTACGAGTGTGCGGCGGAAAGTCTCCCCCACTCGCGAGCCTCCCTCCAATGGGGCGATGGCAAAATGTCGAGCGTGGTGGGGCGGCGAGCCGCTCAGTTCTCACTACGGTTGACGCTTCAGTCGAGCCGTGAGTCGCGCCGCGGTAGTATCAAATTTATTTCCGCGTTTCGTGTCACTATTTTTCATTTACGATGGTACGAGTTTGTGCAAGTTTCTTGTGAAATAAACGGTGAAATAAAAAAGTCGTTTTCTTCCTCCAATTCGCTGGTAAATAACGTGATAAAAATATGAAAAATAAATGAGTTTTTTTTTTACGCGATTGAAGGATTGAAATAAAACGAAAATACGTGCTTTCCTGTTCAATGCTATTCGCATCAACAGTTTTTGTTTTCCGGTGTTTATGACACTGGAGACCAACGAAATTTTACTCCGATATCGCAAAAAATAGATTTCTTAAATAGTGCACTGGTATTTCGTTCTACGAGCATCTGAAAACGTGGATTTGTTGTTCAGACAACGATAAAGCGATCTTTTAGTGTGTTTACCAAAGTGTACACTTCGTCGACGTGTGTCTCTTGAGGGTGCGTGTGTTTTTTTTTTGGTATTTTATTTTGTTTCTCGGCTGTGTATTTTTTAATTTTTTTACCAATCCGTTTGGTCTCATGGGGAATTTAGTCGAGGCGAGTTTTGGCTCGGCTCGCGCATGCGCACACCGCGTTTTCGAGGGAGCAAAAGCCGCGTGGTTGCGATTGTACGCCGCCGCCTGATCGAGGGGCTAGTGTACCTCGAGCGTTCGAGTGAGAAAGTGATACCGAGATAAAGAGTCTAAGAAAAAGAGAGAATCTCCACGGAGATTCAGGGTCGAGGACTTGTGAGAATTCGCTTTACCTCCTACACACCCTCGTTTCTCCGAATTTTCACGAATCCAACTAAATTTATGATTTTCTCTCGCTATCTCTCGTAAAAACATTTTATAACCTCCAACTAGAAACAATAATAAAACTTCGTCGTTTAGTCCGATAAACACGAGCACAAAATAACCTGAGCGGGTCAAATGTCATGCAGCCGGAAGTAGAACAGCAAGTAATGAAGAAACGATACTGAAGTTTGCATCGTTCGAGAAAAACGAAAAATTTATTTTTCAATCATTATTTTGATAATTAATCCACTTTTTTCATTTTTTTTTCGTCAAATTCCGATTCCAAATAGGAAAAAAGTCTGCACCCCTATTTTTGACAAATACCTCCCAAAAATTTGGCCCTTTGCTCAAAAAAATAATGAGTTTTCGTTGCATTTCATCGA
This sequence comes from Campopleginae sp. 14b, assembly GCA_030522525.1. Taxonomy (NCBI): domain Eukaryota; kingdom Metazoa; phylum Arthropoda; class Insecta; order Hymenoptera; family Ichneumonidae; species Campopleginae sp. 14b. The sequence continues at coordinate 104,714 of JAPYYS010000645.1, read as the reverse complement.
TGCGAACTTCAACATCGTAATGAAGAAACCTGACGTGGAATAGATCGCGAAATAAATTCTCGTTGCTTCTTGATCGTGACATCGATTAATTATTTTCGAAAGTCTACAAACTCCGTTATTTTGATTCATTGTCCGATGAAGTTGATTTCGAGAAGAAAAAAAACGCAAACCGTCGATTTTTGTGCAGACAAAATGAAAAGACGAATTTTAGAGTAACTTTAGTGAAAAAAAAATGTTGAGACTAAAGTTCTTTTTCCCATAAATATAAAATGGTGAGAATAACGTTTAGGTTGACTGTGTTCAATTGTGTCGAAGGAATTCTAAAAAATTCGAAGAAAAATGATGACTTTGAAGGTTTGCATCGTTGAAATGCAACGAAATTCAATTTGTTTCTGTGGCGATGCTCATTAAAATGCAGAATTTAATTATCGCGATAAAACGATCGATTTTTGCGTTCCAAAAAGTATATGAGCTCGAAAAATTTTGATGATTTTAAAAATTGAACAAATCGTCAATAAAAATAAATGTTTTTCGTTGGATTCCAACGTTGCGAACTTCAGTTTTATAAAAAAATACGATGTTGAAGCTCGCAACGTTGAAATTCAACGAAAAATATTAATTTTCATTGATGATTGTTATGATTTTCAAATTTATTCTATTTTTTCGAGCTCATACACTTTTTGGGTCACAAAATCGATCGCTTTATCGTTATAATTACTTTTGCATTTTACTAATAAGCATCGCGACAGAAGAAAATGGAATTTCGTTGAATTCCATCGGTGCAAACTTCAACGTCATCGAAATTCTATTTTTTTTCTCGAGCGAAGCACGAGATCCTTGTTCAATATTTGGTCAGGACAATAAAACGATATTTTTCCAGGATGCAAACAGAAAATCTGCACACAAATAGTCATGATTCAAAAAATTAAACGAACAGTCGATGGAAAAATGTGTTTTTCGTTGGATCCCAACGTTGCGAACTTCAATATCGTAGAAAAATGTCGTTTTATTTAGAGGATAGAGAGCAACGGTAGCTAGGACAGCAAGAATGTGAGAAAAAACCTGAAATACGGATAGAGGGACGTGATGGTTGTGTGTAGAGTAGCCGGTGAAGACACGAACCGAGTGCAACTTGTGTACGAAAGTTGAGACGGTGGATCGGGCCAAAAGATCGGTGAAAAACCTTCGCATTACGCTGGGTATGTTTGTAGGAGAGGAAGAAGGATACTCAGAAGGAAAGAGAGAGGGAGAGAGAGCTGGACGGTATGGAGTGCGTTGTGTGGACGCGAGGGTGAGAGCAAGACAGGTGTCTAGTGAGAGAGAGTGAGGAAGAGAGAAAAAGGAGAAAGAGAGGAGAAGAAACGACACGAGGGAGAAAAGAAAAAGAGATTGAGAGGGGCTTCCAAGGCCGTGGGCTGCCTCGATACACTTATACGTACAAACATAAATACACGTGCTATACCCATAGATATATCTCTTCGATATAAATACATACTTACGCACATAACCTCGCTCACATCCCCACACAACGTAAGCCCATTTTTTTATCTCCCTTTTTTTCTCTTCTCTCCTTATTTCTGCTTTCTTCTGTCTTTCGTTCCCTTTCGTATACAATGCGGCAATCTCAGTAGCCTATGACGCACAGACTTTTCCATCCACCCGTGTGCGCGTCTCCACCTCATTTTTCACTCAACTTTTTACTCTTTTGATGACAATTCGGTTTATGAGCTTGGATTATTGACCTTGTTCTCTAATCAGCCTCATCGGTCAAGCAATTACGGGCGTTGATGTTTTCCGACAGAAAAAATCAAGTTTGCTTCGTGTTTCGTCTTTATTAGGGTCTCTCATGACCTTGAAGTTTGCATCGTTGAAATTCAACGAAATTTTACTTTTTATTCAAATGGAGAATGTAATCTTGACGATAAAACGATCGACTTTTCGCGACCCAAAAAGTATACGAGCTCGAAAAATGAGCATGTTTTTGAAAATTAAATAAATCATCGATAAAAATTAATATTTTTCATTCCGACCTTGCAAACTTCAGTGTCATGGGTCTTTCTATATGTATATTTATGTCCTGACGTGTTTATATGCATGCAGGACACTTGTGGATAAGCGTATGTCATTGTGGTCAGGACGTGCGGTGATTTACCCCAAAACCTCAAAACGCGCCACCGAATCTTCATTCTCAGCGTGAACTGTCATATTAGCTCCATCCTTTCTTTTTTTTTTTTTTTCGTTTTTCAAGCTCGTTCGTTGAATTCTTTCACGAGATTTTTTATGATGTTGCAGTTTGCATCGTTGGAATGCAACGGAATTAATTAATTAATTCTATTTATTAAAAGGCAAATGAAAAAATAAAATTGCAGTGACGATCTACGAAATTTTTTGCAAATGAAAAATTCAATGTCCAGGAAATATTGAGGCGATTTGAAAAATTGAAATAAAGTGGGAATGGATCAAATATTTTTCGTTGGACTCCAACGATGGAAATCTGAATGTCGTTTCATCGATTCGCATCGAATCCAACGAAATTCTATCGCCACGTTTCTGTGGGGATGCTCAATACTCTCAAATGCAAAATGTCGTTGCAACCGAATTTTGACAATTAAAAAAATGATCAATAAAAATAAATATTTTTCGTTCGATTCCAACGTTGCGAACTTCAGCCTCATTATTATTCAAAGAAAAAAAATCATTTTGATAACGATCCTGAAGTTTGCGTCGTTGGAAAGAGAAGAAAAATTAAATTTTCAATCATTATTTTGATAATTAATCCACTTTTTCCATTTTTTTCTCGTAAATTCAGTTTCCAAATGGCGAAAAAGTTTGCCCCACTATTTTCGAAAAATCCTTGCCGGAAATATTGCACTCCGGTTAAAAAAATAATCAGTTTTCGTTGCATACCAACGATGAAAATTTCAACATGATATTTCGATAAGGGAAACGTTGAAAAAAATTATATTCGCGATTTATCGCTCGATGGAAAGGAAAAGGCCGATGAGTTGGCGATTAACGGCATTTGAAAAAAATCGTGAAAATTAGTGAGCGCGTGAATCGAGCAAAAAACCGCTCCGCGGTCAAAAATAATTAAAAAAATCATAGAATCCGATAAGAAATGAGTGCACAGTGAAATAATAATAATTCTATCCTAAAATACAGATCGAAGCCACGAGGAATGCTCTGACCAATGAGAACTGAATGAAAATTGGAGTTTGCTTGTGGAATCGACCCTTAAGATTTCCTGCCCTACCCTGGACTAGTGTAAAGAATAAAGAAAAAAATTCCCCCTCGCCATAAACTCGAAAAAGAATAATAAAAAAAAAAAAATAAAAAAATAAAAAAATACGTGGGTGCTGAAGAAAAATCGATTTGGAATTAGTAATAATTGAGTTAATTAATCGAGTGGGACAAGTGGTTGACGTCATCTTTAGAAATATTATTGGGATGGCCGTCCCAAAGTCAAAGACTTTCAGGGAGTGAAAGATTTATTTCGGGACTGCGAATCTTTTGAGAGATAAAAAAGGAAAAAAAAAGAACAAAAAAAGAAAACTTTTTCGTGGTCTGGTCGTAATCGAAGGATGACGATTGCGAGCAACATTGTGGTGGAGTGGTTGCGATCGCTCCACCTTGGTCAATACTCCGAATCGTTTATCGACAACGGTTACGATGATCTTGAGATTTGTAAACAGATCGGGGATCCCGATCTCGACGCAATCGGGGTTTTTAATCAAACGCATCGCGCTCGTCTCCTCCAATCGGTCAAGACCCTCCGCGAAGAGGGTGCCGCGAGCGTTTATTTCACCCTTGAGGAAACTACCGATTGCCTCTGCGACAACGTCAGCTCCAAATCTTCTCGTACCTCCTCCGAAAGACCCAACAGCGAAAAAGAAGCTCAAAGAGCTTCTCCCACTGCTAGCTCCTCCAGCGGCGGACAAGAACTCACCAAATTCGCTGATGAATACGAAGAAGGCAAAGCCGAACTCGTTAGGATACCTAGGATTCAACTTCGCATGCTCCTTCAGGAAAAATTGCGTCACGATGGGATACGCCTCTCGTGTCAGCCGTACACAACACCGGTGAGTCCAATTTTTTTTTTTTTTTCTTTCTCATTTCCTCAACAGGCGCGACGAGTTCCTAAACTTATTCTCTTGGACATACAATGTTGGAGCTTGATGAGCCTGAAGTTTGCATCGACGCAATGCCACGAAATGAAAAGAAACAAAAAAATAAAAAATAAAATGATTCGTCACTTTTTTTTCTCGATATTTCGTTTCTTAATTTGCTTTTCTGCCTTTTTTCAATCTCATCAGTTGATTCGTAATATAAAAACATGACGAATTCATTTTTTCTTTCATTTCGTGACATTGCGTCGATGCAAACTTCAACGTCATGAAAAAATATGCGCTTTTGGTGTTTTTTTGGGAATTGATACATTTACTCTATTGCCTTTCGAAGTCGGAGTCAATACTTGTCCACTGGACAATGGTTGTTCGAAATTTGAGATAAACCGCGAAATTTATCATGTGTGCGATTGTTGGATAAATATACGTCTGGATAGAAAGTATATTATCAAAGATAATCCGCTGATTCATTATAGCGTTGGCTTTGCACAAAGAAAGGGAAGCGGGGAGAAGCAGAGAAGAAAACTTGGCGAGGTTGCATGTATGGATGCCCGATAAGGGTCATGCAACGTATTACATTACACATTTGTAGAGCCATTTCCGAGCTTTCCAGTTGTCTAGCCCTAACCCAAATGTAAACGCCTCTTGCTCAATTTCATGAACGAAAGAGAAGCATTTTGTTGAAATATCATTAAAGAAAATTCGTCACGATATTGAAGCTCGCATCGTCGGAGTCCAACGAAAATTTATCAATAAAATAATCTTTTCATAAATTATAAATCAATAAAATAAGTAAAATAATTTATTTGTAGAAACGAATTAATTATTTTATCAATTTATTATATTTTTCAGCAATTTATTTATTATAAATAATTGATCCAGTTGTTTACTAGATTTATCGGAAAGCAAAGCCAAAAATCGCGATTCGAGAATGAAGAATCATTTTTGAATAGGATTTTTTTTCTTTTTTTTCTTTTTTTTCCAATTGATAATGAAAATAGATATTCCGCCTGAAGAGAATTGGCTGATTAAGCATTTTCATATACATGCAATAGCGATGCATTTTTTTTCCTCTTTTTTTATCGCATTTTTTTTCGTATTATTATTAAAAATTGCATGTAGCGGTACGAAAAGAAGAAAATGAAAAATAAGATAGGCCAAGTCGCTCGCGTGTTACCACGAGTAGCCTAGATGATTTTCGTATCCTGACCCTAATGACTCACTCGCCTTCGCTCTTGTTTCCCACCTTCTGCCCTCTTTTACCAGAAGAAGTTTCCTGACCCCCATGTATGTCTCCTTCCTCTCTCTCCCTCCCTCTCCCCCCCCCCTCTCTCTCTCTCTCGCTCTCTCTCTTTCTCTCTCTCACTCTCACTCTCTCCTCGAGCCTCATCATGTGTCTCATGTATAATGAAAGCATGGATTTACTAATTAACTGAGCTCGAGCATCCACTTGATACATATAAAGTTGTATACATATATGTGTAACGCGTCTAGATCATGAAATGATAAACATTCGATTTCGAAAAGCTCATTCTGTTATCGCGTCGAGTTATCCGAGCCGACGTGCACAAACTCCCACCTTATCGCGTCTGACGGCCTAAAGGATTACTCACTATTTTTATCCTTTCCTGCAATCACGTTATTTATAAAATGCCCGTTCAACAAGAAAATTATATTCTTTCGCCTTTTTTGTTCGCTAATTTTCAAATAAAACGGGGCTGCTACGAAATGGTGATGCTACGTTGGATTCTAACGTTGCGAATTTACGACAAAGAAGTTTGAATCGTCGGACTGTGCAACGAAAAATATTTGATCGATTCACCATTTTTTGGTGAAGTGACAAATTTTTGTTTTGTTTCGTTATTTTGTGGCATTGCGTCGATGCCACACTTCAGGCTCTTTTTTTAAATATATACGTACGATGTCAAGACTCGTGTCTTTCGTTTCTTTCGATGTCAATTAGTAATAGTCAATGCGGCGTTAAATTCATAGTAAGTGATGCCGAGTACTTGATTTTGGCTTTAAACCAGTCGATGCATCTCGAACAGGCTTGAAAAGCATGTTGCAGGTGTGCGAATATATAGATAAAAGTGTAGTGAGCCAAGTCTGATCTCCCGGTTGAATTTCACGCTCGGGGTAACACTCGACAGGACCACGAGAGATGAACACTAAAGGCAGGAGGGAGGAAGAGTAGTGCAGCATATTGGAGACACCACGAGGTTGTTCGTGAACGCTTTCTTTATATATAGTTATGCCATTAGTGGTGAGAACGTCGTCACGCGAGATTCCTCGTGTCGTTGCCTCTCCTTGCTCTCCCCCCCACCCCCCCCCCCTCTCTCTCTCTTTATTCGACAGGTGAACAGTTTCAAGAGTAACATCAGATTAAACGGAGAAAGTAGATTACTGGGTGTCGAACGTTCGTTGCCTCCTGTATATCTATATCGTCCGAGTACATATCTATTAAAATACATATAGCCACAAATATGGCAAAGTATATGGAGTTGCGTGTTAGTGTGACGTGTTTGTATAGCCGGAGAGACGATACGATCCAGATTTATTTATGAAGAGCGCTCTAATCTGTTGAAGCCTCGAGACAGTCTCTCTCTCCTTCGATTTTGTTCTCTTTCAGTTTCGTCTCGACTTGACGCCTAGAAAATGCCCACTTTTTGCCATGAAAAACCGCGCTAAATTTTATGCTCTTGTGATACTTCCTCGGATCGAGAATGAGGGCAGGAGCACGAATGCATGTGAAAAAATGAAATTTGCTTATATTTCAAACATCAATTAGCAAGACAAAAGTCGCCAACGTGCAATTCGTTATTTGATTTTTTGTGAGAAGAAAAAAAATCTCGTCTCCTAGCCAGTCATTTTATTTCAATCTGAACGGAAAGATGGAAAAAGTGCCTAGAAAATTGAATAGATTGAGTGTGCGCGTGTGTGTGTGTGTGTGTGTGTGAGAATGTTGAACCTTTTGCAGTGTGTTGTTCTTAGCATTTTTTTTCGATGAGAATCGTGCGGTGAAAAAGTTGCAGTTTTCCGCTCGCTGAGCCAGCCGCATCGTTCCAAGTTTGCATCGACCCAATGCCACGAAATGCAAAAAAACAATAATAAAAAATGATTCGTCACGTTTTTTCGATTTTTTTTTCTCTCTTAATTTGCCTCCTGGCCTTTTTTGAATCTCAGGAATGAATTCGTAAAATGAAAAAGTGACGAATCATTTTTTATATTTGAATTCTTTTCATTTCGTGGCATTACGTCGATACAAACTTCGGGGTCATTCTGTATTTTTTATGCAAATTATTCAACATCTAACATTCTTTTTAACGTTTTTCACGCGTCACGTTGCGTTATCTTTATAAATCTCCTTGTTTTTTTTTTTGCCAAATGGAACATTGGCTGAGATTTTTTTAAATGGACGGTTGCAACGACTACTATGGCATTTGGAATATTGAAATTTACGAGTATATGTCCGATATCGGAGTGCAATTCGCTGTGCATACTTCACTGCTACAGAATATATTTAATTTTCATTTATTGAACTTTCAACGCCGCGCCAAATCGAGCACATACTTTCGGTAGAATTCGCTTTATCGGTCAGACCATAACGATAAACAAAAACCACGTTTTTGTTACATCGGGTTTTATACTGCTAGTGAATTTTTTCGAGCATCAATGAAAATGCAATCAAAGTTGGTCCATTTCGAAAAGATATATGCACATTTTCAGGTTCGATTATGAATCAATGATTTTGTGGGATATATAACGGAAAAAAGTCCGGGACAGAAACAAACAACATGAACGAGTCACGTTGCATACGAAAATATTTATTTTCACTGATGATTTGTTTAATTTTTTAAATCCTCCCAATTTTTCGAGCTCGTATACTTTTTGGGTCGCGAAAACGTCGATCGTTTTATCAACAAAATTACATCCTGCATCTAAATAATAAACATCGCCACAGAAAAATAGAAATTCATTGAATTTCAACGATGAAAACTTCAAGGTCATTAAAGATCCTGATAAACACGAAAGAGGGAGAAAATTTGGTTGTTTTTCTGTCGAAAAGCATTAACGCCTGTAATTGCTTGAGAATTGATAAATATAAAATTTTATTGGAATAGATATGTTGTTTCAAATAATTGACGTATTCATTACGTCCAAATAAAATTTCTATTAATTTCGAACACAATTCAGGAGATTCATGTATTCAATAAATCAAATTATTTGGAACAAATAAATGTCTAGTAGGTTGGAATTTCATGAGCCCGAAGTTTGCATCGACGCAATGACGCGTAATGAAAAAAAAAAAAAAAAAAAAAATGATTCGTCACCTTTTTCCGAATTTTTTTTTCTTAATTTTCCTCTTGCCTTTTTGGGCCTCACGAATAGATTCGTCAAATAAAAAAGTGACTAATTGTTGTTTTTTTTATTTATTTTTTTTACATTTCGTGGCATTGCGTCGATGCAAACTTCAGGCTCGTGGAATTTCAATTATTTAAATATTTTCAGTTAAATAAATTTATTGATTAAAATTTTTTTTTTTTCCAATTTTTAAAATTTAAAAATTTTTTACCAATTTTTTTCCGAAGTGAATAAACGGTGCTCGTAATTGTACGATTCACTGAAAAATAGCTGCTTCTTTATTTACGAAGGGATCTACTGATTTTTTGTTTTTTTTTGGGGTTCGTGTCGGTTCACGCCAAAGACAAAATCAATGAAGAATACCGAACCACACACTGGCAAAGTATATTGCTCCTGTTGGATTACAACTGCACGTACATTCTTAGTGAACGACGAGTGTGTACGTGCATGGACTGGTGTATTGAATGTAATGTACGTCGAGAAAGTTATATACAAAGAGGGTAAGTAAGGGAAAGAAGAAAAAAAGAAAAACGAAGAGTGAGATGGAACACGGTGGCGTTCATTGTGGAAGTTTGCGGAGGAACGACGCGAAGATGGGAATGGTTAGAGGCAGGAAAATAAATCTGTGGCGTGCGTAAATAAGGAAACGCCCACGCGAGAGAGTCGAGTCGGGTTGCGAGTTGGTGGTCGAACGGAGTTCTCGTTTTATACGTACCCACCACATCTTATATATATATATACATACATCAACATAAGCGATGTTCTTGACACGATTGCTGTACACCCAGAACCTTACGAGCCATTAGAACACCCGAGATTCGTTCAATGACCCGTCTGTGTGAGTTCATCCGTACAAAATCTAAACATATATAGTTACAACAGTTTTGCACTAATTTCGAGACATTTTCCTTAAAAATAAAGATTTTATTAAAAAGCACTTTCGAAGGCTTTTTAATGATTCTTGTACGTTTAGCTTCATTCGAACGAATCTGAAGTTGGCAACGTTAGAATCCAACAAAAAATATATATTTTTGTCAACGATTTGTTGAATTTTTAAAATGATCAAAAATTTTCGAGCTCACGTCTTTTTGGGTCGGGAAAATCGATCGTTTTATCATCTTACTCGCATCCTCGGTTCATCCCTCGTCAAGGGCGATCCGCGAGACACTGCTCTTGATAGTCATTGCAATGTTCATCCAACAAGATTCTTCGTCGTGCGAAATGGGACGACATTGAAGTTTGCATCGTTGGAGTGCAACGAAAGATATGAAAAATTAATTAATGGATTAAATATATGACAATTTTATCGTCAATGGATTAAACATCGATTAACAATAAAGTTCTTGATGGATTAACTATTCGCGTTAATGATTATTATTGGAAATTGGTTATTGGTTATAAAATATAAAATATAAGAATTTCTTGTTTCCGTTGCGTTCCAACGATGCAAACTTCAACATTATGAAATGGGTCAAACGGATGAAATCTCATCCAAGTTGGACGGCTACGGGAATTTTTTTATTTTGTAAAACGTGCATAGTTGGAAATGTTCATGCCATTTTCGTATTTCACAATAAGTTTTTTTTTTTTGTTCATTCAAAAATTGATTCCACTGTGGGAAATGAATTTTAGTTTGATTCGAACCGCCCGAATGGTCATTCCTAATGAATTAATTGGCCTGAAATACTTGGGTATATTCAGAAGGTCCGTGTTCCTAACCCCGGGTCGGTTTAAATGGGATCCTGGAGCGATAAAGATTTTTCTTTTCTCACCAAGCTTTTCTTACTTGAACCTGGCCAGGGCCTGATGCAGGGTAAAGTAGAATTCCAATCGACATATAAATATAACATGGTTACTGGTCGGTCATGGTGGCGTGGGTGTGTGAGAGCATATCGAGAGGCAATACGGATGCATAGGAGAATTTAATTCTCGGATGTCAATGGATGACGGTGCTCTCTTCTCGCCGTTGGTATAGATTTTTGTCCATTGCGTTGATTTTGTTTTTGTTTTTTTCCCCCAGGTTCGTATATTCTCATACGTGTCGGCAGGAGTCGTTAATGTGAACGGAAAAATGGAGAGAGCAAGGTGAAATAGAAATTTGGTGTTATTCCGATGGCGTGGCAGGAATGGCGTTGATACTCTCGAATAATGCATTGGAAAAAAGTCACCGAAATAACAAACACATGCGCGGGGGGAATGTGTGAGTTGTGTACCTATTTTTTGTATCGGCCTGAATAAAGCGGACTGCAGGCAAATTGTGCCAATTTGGATAGCGTCGGGTATATTTTAGAGTCGTTGACGGGCGTTCTTGCTCTCTCGTCCGGTGGCGGCTCACGGATCCGGACAATCCGCCGGCTGATGAGAATCGGTGCCATCAAAAATTTCGAGATTCAACCAACAGACACCATCTCTCTCTCTCTCTCTGTATATATCGAAGGATATGAAGTGACTATAGGCTGCAAAGGTATATGTCCTCTCTCCATTGGCCGTTATTAAAGCCATTGTGTCATTTTTCCGCTTCGAACGAAGCAAACTTGGTATTTATTGGTTTAATCTGGGCATGCTCCACGATCGGCCGACGTGCTGAGCTCTATTCCTCTTCCGAAACGAATTTTTATCTCTTTGTACTCGCTTCCCTCCCTCCGCTCACTCTTCCACCATTTTTCGTACTCCATAGGCTTTTCGGCTTGTCAAATACCCAACGGCATATCTCACAACACTATTCCGCCCTTTATACATTTTTACCATCAACCATCACATTATATGTAGATGTGCACCTCTTCGTCCGTATATTTCTCTTACTATCTCAACAATCAACATTCCGACCATACAGAAGAACGATGCCTACGTCGCCAATTACACGGCACGCTCTTCTGATACAATCGCTACTATGCCTACTATTTATTCCTTGCTTTGCTCATCCTCACACTACTCTACGACGCGGAGTATTCCTATTGATGATGATATTCTCTCACTGACGCGTTCTCTCCTCCTTACCGATGCTTTGCACCAGTTTTTGAGGAGGTTGGATTGCGAAATAAACAAATTTATGAGCCTCAAGTTTGCAAAAAAAAGAAAACAATTCATAAAAAATTATTTTTATTTTACGAATTGATTCGTGAGGTCAAAAAGAGGCATAAGAGGCAAATTAAGAAAAAAAACAATTTGAAAATAAAGTGACGAATCATATGATTATTTTTTTTTTAAATTCATTTCGTGGCATTGCGTCGATGCAAACTTCAGGCTCATCATTTATAATTGGATGAATGATTTTTAAAATTAAACAAACGATCAATAAAAATATATATTTTTCGTTGAATTTTAATTTTGCGATTATCAGCTTCATCAAAAATCCTAGAAGGGCGTGAATGGAAAATTGCATTCCTACTACTTGCAGTGTATTTATTGGCAATCGTCACGTATATAACAGTTGCTTCAATATTCGGAGTTGGTTGGTTGGTTATTCAGATTAAAGGAAGAAGACCCAGTTGAGGCAGAAAACAGTTAAATTAGAGGCTCAATCATTAAAAGCAGTTTGGAGACGTGTTCTCTTTCTTCGTTTGATAAGGTGTGCGCTTTATTTGAAAGCTGCAAAGAGCTATTTACCTAAGGCACGATAGATTTCATGAAAAATGTCTTATTCTTTAAATCTTTTTATTTCTTTCAATCTGCTCCATTTGACATTAGAACACGTTGCCTTATATCTTTCCCTCTGCTTTTCTTCTTATTCGCTCTCATTCCTCTTAATTTTAACGCGAGCCCGCGTGCCTGGCGAAAAATCCTCTTGACAATCTTTTTCTTTTTCGTACTTCTCGCGTATACATTGGCCCGCTGTTTACTCGTGTAAGTGGATATATGCGTGCCAAGAGTGTGAGCGCGTTTGATGCGGCGTGCTCTGGTCGTATGTGCACAGGAGAGTCGCAAGGAGAACCGACTGCATGTGTGGGCAAGAGAGAGAGAGAGAGAGAGAGAGAGAGAGTGAGTGAGTGAGCGAGTTCCTCCTGGCAGTGCGCGTACTCGTTTCTTCTCTTCGGGTGTGACAAGGAAGTTATTGTTCGCTCGAGTGGCCTCTCTCGCCGGAGGGATCGTTTGTGAAGAGGGGTTGACATTGGTATACACAGTTTATTCCAAGGGAAGATCCGCCCGAGGGCCCACAACGCGGTCCTCGCGCGCGGTTAAGAATTAACCGAGAGAAGCCAAGATAATGAGAAAGCAGAGACTCATCTGCATGTGCGTCTATGAGCCTGAATTGTTGCGAAGAAAAGATAAGGCAGCACGTCCGAGGAGTCCGCTAGCAACTATGCATGTGAGACTTTTGCATACACACAAGAATATCTGGCCGTGCCTTCGACAAATGTCTCATATAGAAGCTCCGCAGCAGCCTCGACTCTTTGTTTCCTCATAGCACCCCCCGCCTCGTATATATCCCTGGACTTTATGGCCCATTCTTTTGTCCTTTTCCTTCGCATATCCTATTACCTTTTTTTTACCTCATCCTACAATTATACCCCACGCGAGCTTGCCCGTAATAGCGTTTTAATATTTCACCCAATGTCCAATCAATATTCCCCGCTTCGTGTACCCCTCTGTCATCCTATCTTGCCTGTAACCCTCTCTCCCTTCCTGTACTCGTTCCCTTAACCATTTTTTTCCTTCCTCCTGTATATACCCTCTCGACAATTTTCTATTGCATCCGGCTATATATCCACCACCGTCTCATGGCTTTGTCGTATGCGTGCGTCCCTCGTTCTACCTCTCACCGCTATCTATATCCGAGTTCCTATTTGCTTCGCCTTCTTGTCCATGTCTTTTCTTATTCCTCTACAGACTGATCGCGTTTTCCATGAAATATCAAAGTTTTTAATGAAATTCTCGATTATTCGAGGCTCGCGGTGAAAAGTCGAGACGACATCTGTGTCGTAAAGACGAGATGGAAGTGTATACGCTTCCTATACACACACAACGTCTCTCCCCCCCCCCCCTCCTTGTGTATATCTATCGATTATGTATGTCGATTCGTGTGCGTCTGTATGTTTTCTATGGCAGGAAGGAAATCGGTAGAAACTCTCGACGGGCTCGATCTTCTTCTTCTTCTTCTTCTCCTTCTCCTTCAGGTTCCATCGTTGTTGTATATATATATATATATATGTGTGTGTGTATGGGGCATGTATATATCGACTTTATAATTGATAGAAGCGAACCACCCCATCGTGATCGCAGCTCGAAACTCAGCTGCTCCTTTTTCATTGCTACGTTGAATCTGTTTCTCCATGAAGAAGAGAGAATATCCTCGTATTTTCATTTCTTTTCGTCTGCTTGGTCTCTCTGTCGTCTTGAATTATTCATCCAACCAACGAAGATACAAGAATTCAATGCGCTCCGAGAACGTGAAGATTTTACTTGCACAATACGTAATTATCGCTGTCTTCGGCAATCAAGTGAATCATCATAATTATCCTCTGTTTCAATCGACTTAATTTTTTTGTCTTTTTTTTTTTTGCTTCATTCATTATATTCAAGTCTTTTGGTAAACGTGGACTCTTCGTGTATATTAGATCGATGGGAATTTCTTGGAATAATGAGGCTGAAGTTCGTAACGTGGAAATGCAACGAAAAATATATATTTTTATTGATGATTTGGTTAATTTTTAAAATGATCCAAATTTTTCGAGCTCATGCAGCTTTTGGGTCGCAAAAATTCATCGTTTTTCCGTCATAATTACATTTTGCATTTACATAATAAACATCGCTACAGAAAATATAGAATTTCGTTGCATTCTAACAAATTACAATGGAAACTTGAACGTCATTCTCTTTTTTTTTCTCATGAAGCTGAAGTTCGCAATGTAGGAATCCAAGAAAAAATATATTTTTTTTCATTGAAGTTTAATTTAAAAAAATTTCCAAATTTTTCGAGCTCATGTACTTTTTGGGTCGGAAAAATCGATCGTTTTTTCGTCATAATTACTTTTGAAAAATTAAATGTCAAAGGAATATTTAGGCGATTCCTAGAAAATATCGAAAAATGGTGAGTCGATTGAATATTTTTGGGTCAACTCCAACGATGTAATCTTCAATGTCGTTTCTCTTTCCTTATAATTCCAAAAAATTGAAATTTTCGAGGTGCAAGAATCGGGGGTTGAACTTTGTAGAAATTAAAAATGATTGTTTTTTTTTCCAATTATTTTCTTCTATTTTGTGGTGGGAAGATTTCCGATCCGTTGCTATATTTTTTTATTCATTGAAAATCAAATAGAGACGCGGGTCATCAACAAATGTGCTCCTCCAGGCTTTTTTTTTTTGGCCAAGGAAAAGATTTTTGGTCAAGTTTGAATACACACTAGTAAAATTTAACCGAACAATCACAAGATCCTTAATGGTTAACACTTCGATACTCACAGCATAACTGCTCTCAACCACCGTACATAAGGCCATTAGCAAATCAAAGTGGGGTCGGATTGATTGTCTAGCGTGTCGATGTGAGTGACATGGCTCGTCCACTCGGCATATGTACACCTATCCCGTACTACACTAGAACGCAATTCTCCGGTTGTGCTTTGAGGATATCTCTCATGGTGTTCGAAGCGTATTAAACGCCGAGATCAAGATCGCTGCTGGTAATAATACGGGCTTAATTGCATTGTTAATGATCTGATCTTGAATGAGAGAAAGATATATACAGAGCTTGTACCTAAGTGCAAAGATATCATATATCCTACGACATCGTACATCTCATCATTTCTATGGACCTGCTACAGAGCTCTTACGTTCTCAATCATTCCCTTATGAGAGATGATTCTCCGTCACACTTTGGCTACTTTTTTTTTAACATCTAGGATCTGCCTCATAATTTTTTAAATCAAAGTACTTTTAAAACGAATTATGTGGTGAATTTTTTCGCTTCAATTCGACATTTTGGAAAATTACATTTTTTTTTTCTTCTAACGAATGTATTTCGGAAATTTGAAGCAACTGAAAAAAAATGTCTCTACATAAAAGTTGTGGTTTTGTGTTAGCTTTCGAATGGGTGACTTGAAATCATTTTCACGTTTCGGTAACGCCGATTTTTTAGCAGCAAAAGGGGAAATTATTTTTTTAAATTGAGATTGGGCGATTGTTTTTGGCTGGAAAATTTACGCAGTTTTTCAACATGTTTTACAATGTCGCTCAAAAATCGCCAAAGTGGTAAGGGTCGCGGTTCCAGTTAAAAATAATAATTGGAAAAAAATGACATTTAAAAAAATGTTGAAATGAAAAAAATCACAAAAAATTCAGTTAGGTTCCCTTATAGCACTTTGATATCGATGATTATGAGCCCAAAGATTCTCTACAACGAGAAATCAACAATCCTACTTAGTTTACCTTTACCATTCTTTTTCATCGACTTGGTACATCTTCCTGATTAAGTACGACCTTCATCGAGCTCTTAATATAAATATTTGTGTTTGCCATCAATTCCTGCCATGACAAATGAAAATTCTCCTCAAATTTTTACCGCCAATTTTTGTTCCCGCATATCCATAAATTATTGAATTTATTCTAACAAGTTTTCCATCAATAATAAATTCCTCGCATTATCATGATGATTTTGACCAGATTGCTGAAAAGCCATTTGTTTATCCGAATGAGATAAATTTGAATTTTTATTGATCAGTCTGATAGATATTGATCAATAATACGAAGTAATTAGATTTGTCACAGCGTGAGCAGTGAAATTGAATTAATCGAACATATTTCTTCGGAGCGATTTGAAACTACTCCCCCTCGTCGTGGAAATTCGTGATCTCGCACGAATGAGGTCAACGTTGTGATTCGCAATAACTGGTAATTACATAAGTTGTATTGGTGTGTCGTGGTCACTTGCTAGAGAATGTGGGAATGTATGGGAGTGCTGAGAGTTACTTATGAGCCTGAAGTTAGCATCGACGCAATGCCACAAAGCGTAAAAAAAAAATCGAAATAAAAAATGATTTGTCACCGTTTTTTATTTTTATTTATTTCTAATTTTCCATTTTTATTTTTTATTTTTATTTTATATATATATATATATATATATATTTCAATTCGTGGCATTGCGTCGATGCAAACTTTAGGCTCACACTTACTTATGTTTAGCATGAGTATGCCATATACATGTGATAATAAAATTATCGGATTCTTATGCGTATATGACACTTGACACACGTAGTATAAACGGACGCTTAATCATAAGACGTACGAGTCACGAGCACGGGTCGAGACCGAGAATATTGCCCGTCTCGTCTAGTATTTATATTCTCGTACGACATATATATTCATGTCTCTCTTTCTACTTGACTCCTTTGGACTCGTTTGAATAGCTACCTCAAGCCTTCCGAGCCAATTAATTACCTTTGCTTATTAAGTACTCACCGGTGCTGCTCCCGTTACCAGTTGCCCATAATAAACATACGCTAATTACGTGGCTAATGGCCCGCGAAACTACTGTCTAGCTATAGTAAGTTATAACCGCCCGCGTCCACTTATACGTGCGTTAAGACTTGACTTTCTTTCCAATATTTATTGAACATGACATTTGACCCTATTTTTTCATATTTATCAGATTTTGCTCATAATTTCAACGGCTGTTGATCGTTTCTCCTTAATTCCGGATCCATTTGATGGAAACATGTCGGAAATAAATTTTCCATTAAGGAGGCTCGATACGTACGATAATATGATAATAATTCAATAAAATTTGGTGATAATATTCTTTAGCATCACATACTATGACCTTAATTTTTTTCTATTTTTTCACCACATAGTTGTCGAATTATTTGAGTTGACAAGATGCAGAGGATATATCTATATATGTCTGAATCCTCATGTAAACTCCAGTGTCTAATTACTCGAAAAAGAAAAAAACAGATTTGCGTTGCATTCCAACGATGCTAACTTCAACATGATATTTATTTCGAATATCCCTACGCTTTCAATATGGCAAATTAACATGATAAATAAATAACATAAAAATAATAAAAATAAACGTGGTAAACATTTTTTTTAAAAATATAAATAGAGAAATTTTTCAACTTGCACGTCATTTTCTCGCACATTTCTCACGTAAACGAGCGTATCTGCGTGTATACATACGTGCATGTTGTAAATACTTGTGGCATATGTTTTTTTTTATTCATTTTTATATATATATATATATATATATTTGTTTTTTCACTTGCGGGAGTCGCTGCGGCACCTTGCCGCTCTGATACGGCCTTTGCGCGGCAGTCGAAAGACGAAAGGATTACCCGTATACACACTTACCCCCCCCCCCCCCCCCCCCCCCCCCCCCCCCTCCCCCCCCCCCCCCCCCCCCCCCCCCTCCCCCCCCCCCCCCCCCCCCCCTTTTGCCTGCTCCTTCTCTTAACAGACTCAGAGAGGAGGAGATGCGAGCAGAGAAAAGGTCTTGGCTCTGGTGAGCTCGCGAGAGTACAACGTAAGTCACGAATCTTTAATGCCGTCCCGTTAAATCGCACGACCGGCTGTTGAGTTATTGCCGTTTCCGGGTCTCGGCCGGAGCGCAACGATATATATCACGCCCCGTTAACTCGCCGTTTTCCGGGCGCCCGCTCACCTCTCGCTCCTCCTCCTCCTCAACACCGCATCACCAAAAGCATCCGCCTAAAAAACACCCCCTTATATATACTAAATTATTTTATTTATATACATGCATTTTCATCACTTTAAAAATCATTCTTCTTTGAGGGCCCACACGCTGGACCGATACTATTAAAAATCTTCATCAAATTCAAGTTGGAATCGTTGGAAAGCAACGAAATTCAATTTTTTTTTTCTGTTGCGATGCTTATTATTATTATTATTATTTTTTGATTATTTTTTTATTATTTTATTTTCCATTGTAAATCCATGTTTCACGATCAGATACAAGCCCCACCCCTATGATTTCTCTTTTTTCCAAACGCCCCAAAGTGGAATTTTATTTATTTAGAATTTATTTCTAATCCATTTATATTATTTATTTATTTTATTCGTTTATTTCATAAATTTTATTTATTCGTTTTATTTATTTATTTATTTTATTTATTATTAAATGCAGAATGTAATTATAATGATAAAACGGTCGATTTGTGCGACCCAAAAAGTATATGAGCTCGGAAAATTTGGATGATTTTGTAAATTGAATAAATGGTCAATGAAAATGAATATTTTTTGTTGGATCCGACGTTGCGAACTTTGGCTTCATTTAAGTCAGCATATTTACGTGTAGGATCCATTCAATTCAAATTTTTCGCGCCATTACCGAGCAGCTTGATAAAATTATTCCAGAGCTTCTTCATTTCATCACTCATTTGTTTTCTTTATATCTCTTTTATTTTGACCATTTATTTTATATTCTCCATACACTTGGCTGACTTTTTGTCTCATGGCACTAACGAGTAACTGTAACCCACTTGTCCGAGCCCAGTACTCCGACTCGTGTATACTTTATCGTCACTATATTATCCCCGCACTGGTTGTCCGGACTTTGTTCCTCTCATCGTTTTTTCACTCGAAAGCGGGCCGCCCTCTCGCTCCGCCCTTTCTCCACTTTCGCCAGAATAAAGGAAAATAACAATTATCCGAGGTTTCCGCGACTTGCGCTCGACGCAAATATTTATCTCCGATATTTTATACGGCACTCCAGTTTCTCCATCTCTTTCAGTCACTCTACGTTAGATCCTTATGGCCTATGTATATGTAGAGCCCGCACAACCCCAGCACCAATGTTATAACGTAACTTGCTTAAATTTACTGCTTCTATTGATCACTTCCGCTCCCTGCTTACATCAATAATTCTCACCGTTTTCTTATATTTTCGCTAGATCGCTATCCTTTATTCCCTAAATTTCTCTCTATCGGTACAAATAATTCTTTTATACCATTATTTCAATCGTCCATGAGTTTAGAAAGTATACCGCAATGTCACGGATACAAAAAAAAACATTTTATTCGACACGCTTCATTGAAAGAGCGTGCGAAAACAATTTGGAAAAAAAAACTGAGAGAAAATTCCTGAATTTTTCTTTGACATTTACGATATTTGCTTGACCAAATTTTCCACAATAGCTAGATTCATCGAGCTGTTAATGTCCAAACTCTGATCCTGTATACTCGGAAAATATGATGTCGATGTTTCCATCGTTGCTATGCAACGCAATAAATTAATTAATTATATTATTTCAAAATCAAAGCCAAAAATAATATGGCAGTGTCGGTCGATGACAATTTTTTCAAGTTGGCTTTTTTCAAGGCTTTATTTCCCGTTGAATATTCATTTTTCCTTTAAATCCATTATAGTGTCGCTTTATTTAGATAATTAATTATACTTGATAATTGAGCATAGAGCAAGGTCAAAAATTTAGGTGGCATATACATATAGCGTGGATAACTTTCAGACGGTTTTTTTCAAGCCAGTGACTGAATTCGACGAACCAAAGCAGCCTCGGCATGAAGACCTTAATGGCCCTTGAACCTGGTGTTCCCCTACTTTTCCACGCTGCTCCCTCCAATTCGCGACTGAGCGAGTAATTACGGAGTTAACCGATGCAAATTACAATAATTTACGCTTAGGAAGTGGTTGGCGGATACCCGTTTGTTTCGGTAGTACGTGATCGTCCTGTCTTTCACATATACGTCCAGTATTTTACCCACACAAACACACACACATATACAGATATATGTATATGTATGCATGAATATATTTCATTCATCGAGACGATGTATCGCTCTTTCGGGCGATGCAGCAGCCCCCACGACGTAATATTCGAAACGTTATGTGCATTTTTTATACGGGCTTAAGCGACCAGCATTCCCATACTTTGCCCACGGGAAATCGGACGTTTCGCCATTCCCTCATCGATGCCCATTCGCCGCTTGAAATGCGCGAACCATTTTTTACCCCAACGCCCGGATTGCAACGAAAAGTTTCGTGCCGTGCACCCAGAAAACCGCACCGGTACACCGTTTACAGTTTTGATTCGAGCCTTCAATCAATGCATCTCTCCCTCCATCCTACGCACTTCATATGAATGTATATACCTCAATAAATATATACATTTAATGCAAAGTGATAATATATGTTGTAAATATGATGCGATTTTTCGCCGTTTTTATTTTTAACGTAATGAGTTATTATTGCGTACGTCGTATTATCCAAATGTTTGCCCTATCAATAATCATTGCATTTGTTTAGAGTGAAACAGATAGTCAATTGGAAAATGTGTAGCGATCGGACGTACTCGTATGCGTTATGTATTTGTCTTGGGGTGTATTATAAAATTAACATGTATGTATGAAATGAATTAAAATGTTAAATATGGGTATGGCATGTACGAGATGTATGGATGATTGGGCCTCAAGTGAGGTCGGAAGATTCGTGAAACGCTACGCCGGAAGTGAGTGTCTCGTGTGTAGAAAGAGGCAAGTTAGTAAATCTCCATGGTAGCAACGAGAGCTCACGACAGGCCTGTAATTTAACGAAAAGCTATACTCCCTACTCTTAGCCATAAGGGATCACGCTTCTATACATAGATATACTATTTATGTCAGGGTATGCGTGCCGACACAATCACTCTGTATGTTTTCATATACACATGACGACGCGCGCCTGATCCCGCACAACCGGCTTCCCTCGCTCGCAATTACAAATTAATAAAGGGTTGCACCGCCACCGGGGTCCCCGCTGACCTCGCTTGATTCATATCTACCGTGCTCTCTAATTACCATGCAGCCACTTTACCTCCTCTCGGTTGTTCACTCTTTCTCTCTCATCGCTATGATCGCCTTTGTATGTGTGCGTCTATGTGTGGGTGCGAGAGAGAGAGAGAGAGAGGAAAAAGGAAAGGGAGAGGAAGAGAAAAGAGCGCAAAACTCAGATGCACTGCAGGGTGCATCGGCACCGAGGTGGGCAAAGTTTTGTTGTTGGTTCAACGTGTATATGTACCCTCGCTGTTTGCTGGAATTTCGGTGACTCGACACACTCACCCCGCTTCTCGTTGCTAAATGCACAACCAATAATTACATATGAAATCGTGTTTGTCTTATTACACATTATATTGATATATATTTGGATCTATGTATCTGGCAGCGTGTGTATGTGTGTGTGTGTGTGTGTGTGTGTGTGTGTAAATTACTCACTCATGGGTGTTAAGATATTGAATAAACTCTCTGGATAATCGTCTCCACAGCACTCAGCGGGTAGCTCGGGATGGAACTTTTCGATTATACAATTTTAACACGTCCGTTGGATATTTTTTTATTTATTTTTCATTCCTCCTTGGCTATCGTATTTTTTAGTGCATAAAGTATGAATCTGAAGCTCACGACGTTGGAATCTCATGAAAAAAAAATTATTTTTATTGAAAAGTTGTTCAATTTTTGACATTATCCAAATTTTCCGAGCTGATAATATTTTCGGGCTGCGAAAATGGATCGTTTTATCATTATAATAACATTCTGCATTTGAATAATAAGGATCGTCATAATTTCATGCAGCTCAAGTTCACAATATTGGAATTTAACGATGAATAATTTTTTTTAATGATAATTTGTTGAATTTTCATTATTATCCACATTTTTCGAGCTTTTTGGGTCGCAAAAATCAATTGTTTTATCATCATAATTACATTCTGCATTTGAATAATAAGGATCACTATAGGAACAAATGCAATTTTTTATTGGTTGCATTCCAACGATGCAAACTTCAACGTCATAATGAAGTAGTTAAGTTGGGGATTGTGAAGATTCTCGATTGATTACTTGTTCTCATAATATAGTAACAAGTTCTTCAGCCCTCCTCCATATTTATATTGTACATCGTAGTCATTGTTTGATACTAAATAAATTTTTTACGATTTATCGTGTTTTTTATTTGAAAGAAATAAAAATAATTATTGGCACATTTTTTTCGGTATATAAAGTCATAAAACATGAAGTGAGTTTTACGATTGAAAAATTTCATTGTGGCCTGTTTTCCTCGTGAGAATGACGTATGTAGACATTTTATTTCATTCAAATGTCGCCCTCGATCTTAGATATTAGTTTTTCTCGACAGTTACGTCAATTTATCTATCCATTTGTCTTATCCTGAGTTTCTATGGGAATTAGTCTTGTGTCTTTGTCCATAAAGATGTGAATAGGTGTGCACACTGACTACTGGGTGGCCATAAACGGTTGTGAATAGGGTTCGAGGCTGCATTAGGCCATCTGTCTTCTTGCCTAATGATTAGACATAGCCACGTGTCAGTAATAGCCCTTCGGCCTCCTCACGCTCGTTTCGTATTTACGAAAATCGTATACACTATTCCAAGCAAAACTATCTTACTATTATGCTTTTGTTTCTCTCATACTCGCTGCCTCTTCCTTCCTATATTCGGTCTGTTTCTCTTGCACACACTCGTTCTCCGGATTCACGTAACTTGCACGTGAATATCGCGAGCTCGTAGTCTCCGCCACGTTTCAACCTTATCGCGAGAGAAACAGCCCCCGAAATCCCAAAGGATAACGAAAATCTCCTTTCCTTTATATACATTACATACATATACGTTGTACACGTTGGGTATACTTATATATACAACTATTCGTTGGGGTATGTGCCGTTCGCCATGTCAAAACATAGTAGCGACGTGCATTTTCTACTGTGTACTCGTACGAAAAGCTCATACGCTAAAAATTTATCACCATCTCGCTGGATTACCTTTCGTATTTTCTGATGGACTTCTTCGAAGCTCTTGAAAAAACAAACGAAGAATTCGTCAGGCTGTATCAGAGAGCGTGACTTGCACCCTAAGTCACTAAATGTTGCTGCACCGATTTATCTCGAGTACGATGACTGGCCAGTTTTTATCTTCAATTGTCATTTGAAATATATTTGAAACTTATTGTCAACGTTTATGATTCGTTACGAATCGAGGGGTTCTTCTATCTCTCCTCTCGCAAGAGCTTCCATTTCCAGAATATAATTATAATGATTAAACGAACGATTTTCGTGACCCAAAAAGTATACGAGCTCGAAAAATTTGAAATATTTCGAAAATTAAACACATTTATATGTTTATTGTCTATATTTCCTGTGGCGATGCTTATTTTTATCATTATTATGTATTATTCATCTATTTTGTTTATTTATTTTATTTTATTGATTCATATATTTATTTTATTTGTTATTATGTAATTATTACGATAAAACGGTCGATTTTCGCGACCCAAGAAGTATATGAGCTCGAGAAATTGGGATGATTTTGGGAATTTAACAAATCAACACTAAAAATGAATATTCTTTGTTGGATTCCAACGTTGCAAACGTCAGCTCCATGAGAAAAAAAAATAAATGGTGATATATACAATTTTTGAACTTTTTATTTCCGTTGAGTACTTTTACATTGTGTCAAATTTCTCGAGGCCGAAAAACATGGTTTCCACATCAACTCGAGTAAAAGACAACTTTGTAAAAACCGCGTTTTTGTAAAAAAAAAACAAAAAAAAAGGAAGATTGTCAAATTTTTGTGGAAATGACTGTCATCTTTGTCGGAGCTTCATGAACGACTCTATCTGAAGATTCCAAGATACTTATGCTTATGTGCATTTACGTATGCATGGAAGAATCTCTCCATAGTCCATAAGTATGCGCATCGAGCGAACACACTGTGTTCTTCTATCAATGTTTCCACACACGTATGAGCATGTAATTTGGACGAAGAGATTGGCGCATGATTGGTGGAGCGGTGGTGTTAGTCGAGTTGGCAAAATGTGTACAAGTTTTTTGAACAAAGGTGTCCCAATCATGGATTCACTTGTATGAACAGAGATGCTCGTGGTCCCGGACTATTTTAGTTTGCTGTTTTCCTTCTTTTTGTACTATACGGAGGACACGAACAGGTGAGGCCTCAGCCGATGATTCTTATCCTTTCTCCGTAGCTCTCTTCTCCTTCTTTCGTGATATTCGTTACGACACGTGAGGCGTAATGAAGTTTAATGCCGATTATAAATATCCAGATAATTCACCAGCAGAGAAAGAAAGAAAAGACTAAAGTTGGGTCAGGAAAGCTCATCCACGAGCAGTGTGTTATCGGGGCACTCGCAGCTTTTGCTTCACTGGACGAATTCTCACGGAAGCATCGACTGGGGAGCTTGCAGCACGTGTACCTTATCTCTTTAGGTCTTTCTCTTCTTTTCTTCCTTGTTCTCCTGTTCTTCGTTCTCGCCATTTACAAACCGTGTGGCCAATAATTGAACACCCTCATATATGTATACGAGCGATATATATATATATATATGGTGGTTAATTAATTATTCACTTGGTCTGCGACCTCTTTTCAAAAGCCATTTGAGCTCGGGTATATTTCATCGACTGAGACAACCGATTCACATGCATTGGTTCATCGTAACACTGATATATATTTCCCACTTGGTTGTCTACCTCTGTGCCAAAGAGGGAATGTTGATCGGCTTATATTTTCTGCATACATCGAAACTATGTCGAACCGAGTATTACAAGTTAGTAAAACCGAGCGAGTAATGGCATAGAAGCAGAGAAAGCCAGCATGCACTAAAAGATTCATAGAGACGATTAGCTCGAGCCATTCAACCGTACCGAGTACGCCGACCTCTCTCTTTCTGCTCAGATCTTTGCAACACATACATAGGCCCTGCATATGTGTGCATAGACATTTATACTGTTGCAGGTGAAATGGACAGTTGAACCAAGTTCGGCTCAGTACCCAAAACTTGCTCAACACTTTTTTATTCTCTCTTTTTTTTTTTTTTTTAATATTTATTATTTTTCGTTGCTCGAGCCTTTCCACTGTTTCATCACAGTCGGATGAATCCACAGCATCCAATCATCGCTGAAATATGTCGGTGAGTGGCGCGTCAGAGTATTGCCGATGTCCCCATCATGTGGTCAGCAGAGTTATTGGCAAGAGCGCTGCGAATATATCACACGTGTCTGACGGTCTCCAACTTTGATAATTCATTACTCCGATAGACTTTCCATCGCGAAATATCGGCCTCAGATTCCGTTCAAGTTATTGACCATCCAATGCACTCGAGCTTTTCCAAAATCATATTATTCAGCGTTGGGAATAAAAAATATTACTCACGGAGGCTTCGTACAAATACCAACCCATTCAAACACTATCCAGCCGTCTACCCCGCGTGCAAAGTTCACTTTCCATTTCAATTTGCATACTTAAAGAAGTTCTGAAAATATTATTGTGTAAGAGGCGTTCGTATCGACTTACTGATTTATTATTACTCCGTTGCAGAGCGTGAATATATTATCCGGATAACGAATGTTGTAGATCACTG
Source organism: Campopleginae sp. 14b (assembly GCA_030522525.1). Taxonomy (NCBI): domain Eukaryota; kingdom Metazoa; phylum Arthropoda; class Insecta; order Hymenoptera; family Ichneumonidae; species Campopleginae sp. 14b. The sequence goes on along the minus strand of JAPYYS010000645.1, from coordinate 78,903 downwards.
AAAACATTTTCAATCAATTTATAAGCTAACGATTTATTGCAAGGTGCAGTTCCATTTGATCAAGTTGAGTTCTCCCGTGCCATACTATACGAAGAATCAATAAAAATTGGACAATGGGACGAGTCTCGAGGTTATCGAGTTCTATTGGTCTCAGCTTAACTTTATTCGGGTTAATGAACCAGGAAATTGAATTAAGCAACGTTCTCAAATTTCTATTGGATTGTTCGAGTATTCATCACTTGAGTTCATTTGAAATAATGAATAGTACACGTATTTAGCTAACATATCTAATGGCAGAGTGTTCTTTTTAACCCTTAGCGACCACAGGGGGTAACTAGTTACCCCAGGATCAGAAAAAGTGGAATTAGAGGTCACGAACCTTTGAAATAGATACAAGTAACGATATCTGCCGGTAGTAGACAAGTGTGAGATGTGACTTCATAATATGAGAAGCCGAAAAAACGGGTGGTGGCGTTTTGAGCGTTCGTTTTCTCGACGTGGGGTAACTGGGTACCTCAGTGTGGCCGCAAACGTTGCCCAGCACAGATCTTTTTTTTTTAATATACTTTTTTAGTGATCAGCGGATACTGTAATTTTTTTATGGTAGTAGTATATGTTGTGCACAAAATCCTAAAATTTTAGCCCTTAATATTGAAAAATGGCGGAGCAATGCATTTTTTGGTGAAAAAAATCATTTTTCCTGAATTTTCACCAGTTTTTAGAACGCCATCCATAAATTGTCCTATAAAAATCATGAAAAATGTTGACGGACTCTTTAACAAACATGAAACAATCGGTTAAAAGTCTCAAAGGATTCATATCTCTTGTACAACTAGATTTTTCAACGAGGGATAATGAGTTACCCCATTTGGCCGCTATGTCGCCCGGCCACGGTGTAAACGTATTTTCCTTGCCCTTGGTTTATTTGTGTCATTCGGAGATGAACCTGCACGTTGATATATTTTTCAGCCTTGACGAGCATCAAGCTTGTATACGCAGAAGTGCTTAAATATAGAGCACGAAGCGTTCTTCCCTTCGTTTTCTTCCGACAGGGACCATTCGTTCCACTCGGAGCGTGCACCTTGCCATATTTTTATATTTGGATAACGTTAATTCTCCAACTCTCGTTTCTCGTAGTAATTCAACGCGCATAACGATCCCGAGCAGCTGTATACGGGGAGCCTTGCAAAAATGAATTTCATACTGCTGTCTCGTATAGGATTTTTCTGCTGCATATGATTTCGAATAAATTATAAACTTGATGGTTAAAAATTATTCATACCGCAAAAGCTCTCGATATCGTTCTCTTACGCTATAGTCTTGTTGATTTTCGATTCTCAGATGCAACATTTTTGCTCTTTGATCTTTAGGTCTTTTCATGCAAAAAGACGTTTGCGCTAATTGGTGCGGACGTCTGGCGGAGCCGGTAATTGCTGGAGTTTAAATATCCCACGATGAAAACGTTGCTGTGAATTCTGGATTCTGGCTCCACGTTGCGAAGACATTTTCTTCGTTTTTTTTTTTTTTTCTCTCCAATCAGTTAATTCGTTTCGCTTTTTTCAGACTCAACTGATTTTTTTTCTTCTTCTCGATTAATCCTCATGCGCGATGACATCGACGTGTCTATTTTCGATGGCAAACCTGTTTTTTATCGTGTGCATCATAAAAAAGACTCGTCGTGAAACGTTATTTTAACCACCGAGAAAGAACATAGTGAATTTCACGCAGCTGGTTGATGAAAATGGAAAAAAAAATGTTCATGCCTCGACAGGTGGACCCTCGAGATCTTCGCAAAAGGCTATGACCGTGAAATAATATCCGCGCAGCACACCTGTGCGTATTAACGTCCGATCAGTTATTTCTCCACGAAAGGACTTATCGTCATGGTATCATTATGTTTATTGACAATATTTTGGTCTCTCAATTGCTAAAACGTGCAAGACAAATAATTAAACATTAACTAATTAAAAATCTTTTTTTCAAACAAAATCGTCGTTAGTCCCAGGGTCTCGTTTATTCCGGAGTCAATTTGAACTCGTATTCTGTTCGGCAACAGTCTAGTCTGCGTTCGGCTGGTATAAAATGATTTCGGATGGAAACATTCTGCCCAAATGATCATGGCGTTGATATGTTTGCATAATTAAAATGCAACGAAATTCAATTTTTCCTGTGGCGACGCTAATTATTCGAATGCGGAATTTAATTATCATGATAAAACGATGAATTTTTGCAAGCGAAAAGTTAGATCAGCTCGAAAAATTTGAATGAATTTGAAAATTCAACAAAAAATCAATAAAAATAAGTATTTCTCGACAATATTGAAGTTCGCATGGTTAAAATGCAACGGAATTCATGAATTTATTTTTTTTTTTCGAAGCGGAGACAAAAATAAAACTGCATTGTCGATCTAGGAGAATTTTTAAAATGAAGAATTGAATTTCAAAGAAATATTGAGATTCCAATATGTTTTCATAGATTCTCATAATTATTCGAGTTTCGTTTTACATTTCATGAAGAGATTTTGTATTTCTGTTGACATTTGCGATTGGAAACACTAAATGGACATCAAATGGTTGGTAGAAAAAAGAAGGTCGTTTTTTCATAGTGGCAATGCACCCAGCATAATGTGAATTTAGTCCCTTCCATTTTGTCTGTTTCTGGCTATCATGTCCCTCAGGATTTTTGCCGCTCGTATTTACGGGAGGCGGCATAGGGGTGAGACTTCGGAGCGCGGGTGCCGGCTCCTATTTTCACTTGATGCTTTGCTCTCTTTCCCTCCTCGAGCTTCTCATACTCAGGATGTTTGCACACAAACGCGTACATTCGTATACACAGGGGGAGGAAAATTTAGCCACGAATTTTACGAGTCGAGTGCTGCGGTGGCGCTGTAAGCTCCAGTTTTGTGTACGCCTCCACGTGAATATCGCAGGTATGAGAAAAGAGGGAGGGGCAGGGGGAGGGGGGGTTGAGAGCTGCACATCGCTGCTGTACAGCAACGTTTAAATAAGCTAGGGGATTTGGCCGTGACGTAATTTCGTGGCGACGATATACACACGGGCCAGGAGAACATCGCGAATGCGCCAACGTCACCCTCGGGCAAGAGCATACTCGGCAATGAAAAATGTTGACAGTTCGGGTCGGAAATAAAAAATAAATAAAATGAATTAAAAAAAACATTGCAGAGTACATTCATGCACGTGCTGCTACGTTTTTTTAATTTTTTTTTATTATCTATTTTGCCCTCTTTTCCCGACCTGTTTTCACCCAAAAATCTTCTCTTCACTTAATCCTAACCTGTCGCGAATCGCACTTTTCCCAATCGTGCTCTCAATCCGATATCACGATTAATTGAATCATTAAATATCTTGCAGGAAGTTTGTCCAATGATAACGAGTGGATATAAATAAAAAGACTGTTTGTTCATGAGATTTTTGAGGCACGTAAAGAATCTGGAGGAAAAACATTTTCCCTCTTGCATAGGGTGATGGGTTTTCCATCCCCGTTCGTTCATTTCATTGTTCGAGAGCTTCTTCAATGATTTCCGCTGTGAACAACATTTTACTCATTTCATCGTTCAGTTGAAGGCGAAAGACTTCTCTTAGACTCATTTCAAAATTCATATTGTAGGACCTGCTGCTTTTTTTATAAATCCGAATCGTACGTTGTTTTGTTTTTTGGGAACAATTTTTGTTCATATTTTTATTTATATTCCATTCTTTTTTTCATTCATTTTTGGATTTGTTTGGGTTTTCGAATTCTTTTTGTTTTATATTCTAATTATATTTTATTCATTTTTCATTTATTTTTTAGTTAAATATTTTATTTTTATTTTTATTCGATAGCTATCATTCGCACTTGCACATAAAATTGTTCATTAGCTCCATTGGATACTATGATGAGCGAAAACTAGATAACACGGAATATTTCTAGAGAGGCTTACAATAAATATTGGTACAAGTTTATTTAATACTTTTTTATCGATACAATATTATGAGTTGCGATTTTGCGAAAAATTTGGTACGTACAGATGAAAATATTGATGCATGAAAATTTATGCAGTCTGGTGTGAATTATTGAGCATTGGTGAATATATATATTCACACCTACTTTCGAATAAATTATGCAGCATTTCTACCGTGAATCGGAAAGATCAATTAACCGTTAATTTGCTTCCTAACCGCAGGAATTTCCATGCCAACGGTAATGAAGCATCAGCATCTCGACGAACGCTAATGGTTTACGTAACTGATTATCGTGTACGACCGTTTTTTTCATTATTTTGAGGTCGTCTGTCGTTTTGTCGGCGAGATCCTATCGCGCACTTTTCTCCAACACGCTTGAGGTTTCGAGCAAAGTAGAAAGTACAGTTGTCTTTTTTTTTTTTTTAGCAAAAAAAGGTAAGACTTAAGTGTATATAGTTTTTATGAGAAACTTTGTGGTCCGTCATTTTTTCCAATAGTTAAATATGCTTGGGGTTTTTCATCCCTTCAGTTTAACAGTCTGGGCAAATTGATAGAGCGCAGGGCTTATCGGTGACTCAAAGTCTAGAGCATCCTTGTAAAAACTGATCGACCATTCGAATCTCTAAGGATTATTAAAAAAACAAAGACTATAATAATAATCATTTTTTATAGCAAAGCACAAAACTTTCGTAGAAGATTTGCTCAACGATAATGGGACCATCTTCTTTCCCATTGAAAAATTCTACTTATCGAAAGTTTGAAACAATTACATTAATTACCAAAATCATTAATAAAAAAATGTATTTTTTGTTTTATTCCAATGGTGTATTCCGGATGTATTCGTATGTTTTTAGACTTCCAACCGATTGTTTCATGTGTGTCGAAGAGTTCGTCAACATTTCTAATAATTTTTGTAAGTTAATTAATGGATGGCGATCCAAAAACTGGTCCAAACTGGTGAGAACTCAGCAAAAATGATTTTTTCCAGAAAAAAAAACAATACTCCGCCATTTTTCAATATTAAGGGCTAAAATTTTAGGATTTTATGCACAACATATACTACTACCATAAAAAAATTACAGTATCCGCTGATCACTAAAAAAGTATATTAAAAAAAAAGATCTGTGCTGGGCAACGTTTGCGGCCACACTGAGGTACCCAGTTACCCCACGCCGAGAAAACGAACGCTCAAAACGCCACCACCCGTTTTTTTCGGCTTCTTATATTACGAAGTCACATCTCACACTTGTCTACTACCGGCACATATCGTTACTTGTATCTATTTCAAAGGTTCTAGATCTCTAATTCCACTTTTTCTGAGCCTGGGTTAACTAGTTACCCCGTCCGGCCGCTGAGGGTTGAATATTCCAGCTTGAAGTTCAATGTGGCTCATGTAATCCAATCTTAGTAACAAAAAAAAAAAAAAAATCAGACCGTCTTCAAACTCTGCAACTGTTGCTGCTGTCAATCGAAACTTTTTGAATCATGTTCACATACTCTCCATAGTTAATATTGCAAATGGAACAGCCCACAAGTTCGTCTACCAGATAGAATAGAAAATTTGGTCGTGAATCTTATCAACGAAATTCAAAGCTACGTGTATCATCAAGGTCATTCAGTTTGATACCATGTTTTGTTGCTCCATGTCCTTTGTCCATACAGAAAATGAAGACGGATTCAATACTTCACGAGTCGTCTGGCAGCAGGAGATAACGGCTTTAATGGCCCATACTATTTCAATATAAGTGCGTCAGATTGCCAGCAGAGAAAGATAAATATAGTGAAAGTATATATGAGGCAAGAAAGAGAAAGAGACAGAAGACATGCTCGGAGATAGGCTGCAGGGAGAGGGAAATATAATACCAACGGTTGGTACATGTGATATTTCCTCCTAATAGAAAGCTATCAGAAGCTACCGAGTGCCCTCGTAAATGCTCGAGAAACTGCTATTTTATTAGCTCTACATGAGAGATAGCAGCAGAGCCCAAGGAGTTGAGAATTTAGAATCGACTTGAGCTTTTGACGAGGAAATCACGACTCCAGATAAATTCTAAGAGCCAGCACAAAACTGTTCTAGCTTCTGTCGAACGGTTTATGCATCTCCCGATTGACGAATCGGCTGATTTTTCAACTTTTGCATTCATCTACTCTGACAGGTTTCTGGTTAAGAGTTTCAATCATCAATATAGTTATATATACAGCCCCTACTAACTTGGCTCTGCAAAGTGGTAGAAAAAAGTCGCAACTCAGAGAACGTATATGCATCGTACAGGCACAGCACTTAACAAATATATGAACTCGATGGACCTACCACCTCAGCAAGTCTTCATCTGGTGCATAACTGCTCCATGTGCCTCGAGTGCTTCCCTCTCTCTTTAGCTTGGCAAAAAGCACCTTTTTATTTCTCTCTCCGTTCCTCGAATACCGTTCGCACAACCTCGGGGACTTCTTACTCGTTTCTCACGCTCCCTCTCTCATGGTGACTCAAATACCTATATACACCTTTCGTCGTACGTGTTCGTATCGAGCTATATCCACTATGTATGAAAATACCCACTCGAAGAGTCGCGAGCTTCCAGTGTGTATGGGTATGTGTATCATAGAGGCTTGTATGTCCTTATGCATGTATATTAGTGCCGGAGCAAAGAAAGAAAAAAAGTCTCACTCACACGATTAAACAGGCAAATTGATCTGGGTTAAGTTCTTTGTTCGCCACCAGGCGATATACAAGTTCATACTGAGTGGCTACGAGCGAAGAAGGAGAGCCGGTATATTCGATTGAAAATTTCCTTGTCATTAGATCTCATGCTGCTCTCTTTTTTCTCTCTCCCCTTTGTGTCTCACTCTTCATACTTTCTGTTCTCTATCTCGCTTCCTTCGTTTCTTTCTTTCTGCGAATCTCAGCGAAACCTATTTAGCGAAAAATGTGCCCATCAAATTAATGAGCTCTGGCCATCCATAGACCGGCACGTGAAATTTGATGCTGCTGAGACCTCCGCTCCGATGCCCTCTCGGATGCCCTGGAACTCTCAGACTCCATGAAACTGATGATGAAGTTTGCATCGTTGGAATGCAACGAAATTCATTAATTTATTCAATTTTTTTCAACACTGAGCCAATAATAAAACTGCAGAGTCGGTCTATTACAATTTTCGCAAAGAAAAATTTCAGTGTCGATGAAATATTCAGGAGGTTCTGCAAAAATATTTAAAAATGATCAATCGATCAAATATTTTTCGTTGGACTCCAACGATGCACGATGTTGGAGTTTGCATCGTTCGGGTCTAACGAAATTCTGTTTTTTCTTGAGCGGAGCTCAAGGTTCTTATTAAATATTTATTTAGGACAATAAAACGAAAATTTGTTTCGATCGAAACACAAAATCGGTACGAAAATAGTCATGATTTTTTTTAATTTAACAACAAAGTTGATAAAAAAACTATTTCTCGTTGAAAATCCATCCAAAATCCAGTTCATTATTGTTATCCAATATTTGGTAAGGACAATGAAACGATTTTTTTTTTAGGATCAAAATAGAAAATCGGTACGAAGATCGTCATGTTTTTTAAAATTGAACAAACAATTAAGAGAAAAATTCATTTGTCTTTGGACTGCAACGTTGCAAACTTCTTGGTCACTGATCCCGATCGAATTTTAAAATGAATAGTGAAGATATTTCGTACTTTTTGGTTCTTATTATTTCACTGGGGTTGAACGCGCTACCGCCTCTCTTTATTACGTATGATTACACATGCAATTACGTATGTATTTTATAAGGTATGTATATGTCTATATAGATGGGTGAAAGGATCGAATAGCCGAAGGCTCGTTGCATCGCAGAGACGTTTTTGTGCGCGCACTCGACCGTTCATTCGCCTCTCTCGATTTACTCCGTCATATCTTGCCCCAGCCGAATCTCTCGCCGCGATATATATAGCATCCGGAAATTATTTCGCGAAGATCGCGACGTCGTTAGGTGCCTGACTAAGAGGCTAATCGCGATACGATGTTATAACATTTTTTTCGAGAGAAATATATTAAATTATCGTTCGGAAGAAAAAAATGAGTTCACCTTTTCGTTCTTTCGACGAAAAAAACTTCATTATACTTGTCTCTCAGCGCTGTACCATATTACCGTAATTTAAACTCGGTACCTCGAGGCACAATTTACTTTGTAATTCGTTTCGTGCGTGTAGCACAATTTCGCCGCGTATAATAATCATTCAAATTGAATATGAATGAATATTCTCGTAGGCACTGATCAGAAATCTCTTGTATAACATTCCCGACTTAATTAATAATCACCTGTACGAAATCACGATTGAATACTCCTCGATTATTACACAACCCGGGCACTCTAATTAAAAATCTTTCAAATCTCATTATACACTCGTCCAATTTTCGTCTTCACTTTTCACGATCTTTTATTAATGAATCTTTGCTCAATGAAATTAATTTCAACTTGTATTACGGTCTCACTTATTATATTCATCATATCGAGAGTCCATTCGCTCTGGAAACTACGCGACCGTGACCTCTATCAATAAAGTTAGTTTTGATTTTTTCTCCTGGAGCATCTGTTGGTTATTTTTCATATCTACTCAATTATAATCCGATATGATACCAGGTACTCCCCAGTTGAATGTCGTGTACGGGGATATCTGTATTTTAAGGAGCTACTACGAGGCACCCAACGATCCAAACTTCAATGTCATGGATTCCGACGTTGCCAACTTCAGCTTCATTACGATCATTCCAGTCCGGCCAACTGACAAACTTCCTCTCGACTCTGACGTGTATTTAGTTCAATTATGTTCAGGTTTGAAAGCGCTCACGGTCAAGTGTGTGTGTTTATGTTATTACATTTATATTGATGGGGAACCTCAGTCGACTGACTGCATAGAAGATCCTTGGGCAACCGCATCGTTTTGCAAGAGGGACCAGGAACATGACAAATTGCGGTAGAAACCGTCAACTGCGCAGTGCAGCTCTTGGTTTTGCTGTCGAATATAATCCCCGGGCCCTCTTTTCAACTTAATATCATTCTCTTCTTCTCTTTCTTTCGACGTAATCCCAACGTTGAATGAGAGACGAATCAAAGTTCGCGTATTCACGGGTCGAACCGGTCGAGGTTCTGTTTCCTATTGCAACGACCAGAGACGTACTTACACAATATATTTACCTATTGCTGATCGAAAACGAAACTCATGGGTAGGGTGTCCATGAGAAACTGGAAGAATCTTATCATATTTTTTTCTAATATTCGGAGGATTTGGAAGTGAGCAAGATTTTTCCCTCGTTCGACAAATATAAGTGGCTCTGAAGTTCGCAAGATTGAGATTCAAGGAAAAATATTTAGTACATTAATTATTTATTGAATTTTCAAAATCATGGCAAGTTTTCGTGTTGATTCGAGTTTTTAGGTCGCAAGAGAAAATCGTTTCTTTCTCCAGACCAAATATTATAAGCTCTAAAGAAAAAAGAACAGAATTTCGTTGCACTCCAACGATGCAACGGAATTAATATATTTATATGAGGTTGGAGTTTGGATCGTAGAAATGCAACGGCATTCTATTTGTTTCTGTGGCGATGTTTATTATTCAAATGCAAAATATATTTATGACGAAAAAGGGATCGATTTTCGTGACCCAAAAAGTACATGAGCTTGAAAAATTTGGATAATTTTGAAAATTAAACAAATTATGAATGAAAATGAATATTATTCGTTGGATTCCAACGTTGCAAAATTCTGATTAATAAATTAATCATGTATTTGTTTTAAAGCAGAGCCAAAAATAAAACTGCAGTGCCGGTCTACGACAATATTTGCAAATGAAAAATTAAATGAATAAGGAATACTGAGGTGATTCCAAAAATACAATAAAAAATGGTGAATGGATTATATATTTTTCGTTGGACTTCAACGTTGCAAACTTCAATGTCGTTTGGACGATCAGTGCGCCGCAGTGGCAACTCATTAAATTTCTTTTTATTTACGAATTCATCTCGGAAATACAGACGAATAAACTGCATTCCATACAGCCAGGCAATATAAAAGTAACGATGCTTAAAGGACAAAAAATAAGAGGAAACGTCACAATTTATATCGATATACGCGTCGAAGATGAAAACGGAGATCCGTGCGAAATCGACGTTCCGATTCGGAAAGTTTCGAGGACTGCTGGCTCCGTGGAATCTTCGTGGGAAACTTTTGATATGAAATAATTCAAAGTTGCTCGTACCCCGTACAACTTTTGTTACGGACTAGTGCAACGGCAAGAGTTTGTATACATATATATATATATATATATAAATATATTCTCGATAGAGGATTCTCTGCCAGACGGGACATAAAATCTTGTTGGCGTCTTGAAAAGTTGGACCGTCATGTTGGACTCTCGTGAATATCACTTCAACACGTTCTTCAAAACGATTTAACGCAACGTGACAATCTTACTTCGTACGTACTTGTTTTTCCTTCTTACCCCACCCCAACTCTTTCACTTTATTCTTGAACGTATCATTTCACCACTCGCCAAGTATCAACTGAATAAAAATAATGAGCTCTAAAGAACATTCAATTTTTAAGTAAAATTGACCATCTTAAAAATAACTCGTTAAGCCCAAGATTTATTCTTTATTCGATTCTGTGCTGGTATTTTTTGGATTCTCAACAGGAAAAGGAGAAAAAAGGCTAGTCTGTCGAGTTGATGATCGTTCAATCGTTCTTTTTCATTTTTTGACTTTTCTAAAATTATAACAAATTGAAAATAATTTGAGAATTCAAAAATGGAAAAAAAATAATGAAAAATTTGAAAATTTTAAAATAAAAATTAAAAAAATAATAATTGAAAAATTTCGAAATTAAAATGAATACAAAATAATTTGAGAATTTGGCAATAAAAATTGATGAAGAATAATTTTTCAATTTGAAAATAGAAGGAATAAGTATTAATTTGAAAATTAAAAATATAATTGAATTAAAAATAATCCAAAAATTTCGGAATAAAAATGAGTAAAAAATGAAATGAAAAAATATATGGAAATTTTTTAGACTATGTTTTCGAGGGGTTTCCAATTAAAAACGAGACACGGGGATTTATTTTCCAAGAATTATTGGTCGCGTACTTGAATTTCCGAGCGAATGAAAAATTTTACTCGGAATTTTACTAGTCGGATAATAAAATTTCCAGTACTTGTATTAATTTCCTTCAATTAACGCGTCATTGTCGATCCGTGCTGCTATCGTGCAATTTGCAAAGCACCAAAAAAGTGGAGGTTCAATGGAAAGCGTGAACTGCGACGAGCTTCGACAAAGACCATAAGCTATCAAGCGTTTTTCGTTTGTCCAGCTCACACGAAAGCAGCAAGCTCAATAAACATGCACGCAGTTACTTTTTTTATTCTTGTTCCCTTGGCTTTTTGTCTTTTTTCATGTAAATGCCGATATTTTCAACGGATTAAAATAACTGCACGGTTTCACGAAAATATATACGAGGAATTTATTTTTATATATATATCTACTCGTGCCCGATCGCTCGAGGTGAGACTTTGTCGCGCGTCAATAGGTGGCGATGCGGTTTGCTGTGTGGCTCGTGGGTGGTTGACTCTCCTGGTTATCGTTGTTGTTGTCGGTAACCGATGTCATCCTCTCCCGTACCTTTTGTCCTCTGTGGTACATGCGAATCGACCAAGCTTTCTCCCTCCATTCTTTCTCCTTTTTTTTTTTCCTCCAGCATCGAACACGACCATCTTTCCGATTCATGAGGAGCTCATTCGCCTTTGCCGCGCCCGCGACTGCCGCCCCAACCCCCCAACCGCCTGCATATTTACTGCAAGCTTCGAGCAAGAATAACGAGTCAAAGCTCGGGCTTACGCGCTTGCACGTATACTTTCACGTTTCATAATGTATAAGAGGAAAATCACCCGTTTCATTCTTTGGCGTTCACCAAAATAGTCGAATTATCATGCGAAAATATATGCATTTTGGAACTCGAGCGAAAAAATGACACAGGAATAGAAGAGGCTGTAACTTTCGTGTTAAAATTTTTCAGACGTCAAAAACATTCGATAGCGTCGTCGTCTACTGGCCCGAGACTTTGCTGATTATATTATCTCTGAATAAAGCAAATTCGGTGCTAGGGTTAAGTATTTTCTTTGATTACGGAGCCCAGGAGTAATGTCACGATCTGAAAATTGAACCGGATACTAATTACGTTGGTCTCCGACGATCGAACCATTAATCATCACCATTGATACCGTAATTGCTGAGAAAAAATGTTGCACAGGCAAAATTATGCAAAAAGCGGCTCTTGAATGCCCATCAAGACCGCTTTTCATGAAAGTGTCGAACTTCGATGACGGAAGCAACGAGTTTTGGTTTGTGCACATTTTTATCTTGAGAATCGGTAGAAAGTCAACGAAAGTCAATATTCTACTTTATCAACATGAACGTTTTAATTTAGCAAACAGAATTATAAAAGAAATGTATTTGTCAGGGTCATTTCCCCTCGGAAAGTCGGAGCAGAAATTCGCAGCGTCGGAATTGAACGAAAAATATGAATTTCGATTGATGATTTGTTTTATTTTCAAAATAATCCAAATTTTTCAAGCTCACATACTTTTTGGGTCGCAAAAATGGATCCTTTTATCATTATAGTGACATTCTGCATTTGAATATCGAGCATCGCCACAGAAAAATGAAATTTCGTTGCATTCCATCGATGCAAACTGCAACGTCATTGTGGAGAGAATTTACCATGATGATATTCCTTTCGAAGACCGCGTGTATTTTTTGCTTTTAAAATTGCCAATATTAACATTGCTAATATGTTTGTGTATGTCCGAAAGCTTTTTCGCGAAAATGGAATGTTCGGTTGGGCCAATAGTATCCGGTATTGATCCGACAGAATGCGAGATAACCAAATTCACTTGATTCATTTGCTACACCGGTTTTCCCGGCGTAAAAAAAATCAATGATTCGGGCAATTAAACGTTTGCTGGAAAAAAACGAAATATCATACGTGATGGACTTCACGAAGCCGCAGTAAACTCGACCGAACGATTTTTCATCGTGGCATGAACATTTTTTCAAAATTACAATTGTAGTTCGCATTAGTTGAAAATGGTCGGAATTCGGTTCAATACGAAGAGTCAAATATTTTTCTATAGAAAAACAAAAAATGTTGGCATTTCATCGATATATTCGGATTTTCCAGAGACTCTCAGCGAAATGGACGGCTGAAGATTATTTAAAAAAATGTACCATAAAAAAATGGTGCACTCGGTCGTATTTAACGAATCATCGCCCCGTTCGAACACTGTCGGACTTCCGGTGTATCGGAGATAATCGAGTCGATCAAAATTCTCAAGATTGATTAACAATCCCGTGGAAAAAAAAATGTGATTGGTCTTGAATATGCATGCTAGCATAACTCTAGTTTACCACGACGTCATTTTCAAAGCATAGATCTGTTGTGGCATTGAAATTTATGGGTGATGTCCTATTTACATAGGAATTGATGCGTCCAATCATAAATATTTGAAAGTGTGAATAACGCAACAGCTTTTTAGCTCTCGAAGCGTTCGCGGAGGCTCTCGTCATCTTAGAATTAGTGCGAGTCCACTGATTGCTCGGAAGACCGTAATAAATAATATACGCAATGTACGGCACCGAGTCTCAGCCATGAAAGAGCCCGACATCTTATAAATTTCAACTTATAATATGACCGTAAGCTCTTTGCCTTTCGGATAAAAATATTACAAATGCTTTTTTTGTTTGTTTTTGCTCCAACGCACGAATCAGTAATTGCTTTTCAAGCCCCAAGGGATAATTTTTCACAATTTACCGCTTTGCAATCACGAATTCCTACTCAAGCTCACTCTTCGTCGTCGAAAATAACGGTAGACCCTTGCGGTGTGCTGCTGAGTCTCTTTTTTGTATTTTAAAAACATGGCAATGAGGCTGATGTGATTTCGTGTTTTTAGGCAAAAATGCAGATCGAAACTGACCCGAAATTTTTTTCAAGGACCAGCCGGATGTATTTATTCGTTAGGAAACGATGGAAACAATTTGGGGCATTTTATTTTTCGTATCGGACTTTTTATCGAGCCTGAACATTGAGCTCCGGTGAGGAATCAATTAAGCAAATATTCGACATTTTAATGACGCAGTTATTTGTTATTTTCGTCTATGAATGAACGGAAGTATTTCATTCCAACATTCCACTATCAATTTTTTCTCAATTCCATCTCTGAGGCTCTCCAGGATTCACGATTCGGTGCCCAATGAAATTCTGCGTCATGAAGCCAAGATAAACAATTTTAATGGCGACATTGCATCAATTATTTCTGCGCAAGTAATTGCCAATCTGGATTTTTATTGTCAGTCGTTTCTGGTAAATTGTTACGAAAATTTGATGAACGCTATTTTATGCTCAACGTATTTTATCGATACAGTTCCTTGGGTTTTTGTTCTTGAGTAATTAATTCGTTCACTTTTGAACTTTCATATTTTCATGGATGCGTCAGTTCCGTTACGCATGCTTCAGCGTCACAAAATTCGTTCAATTAACTGCATTTTTTTTTTGCTACTTCAAAGTTGTCCAGGAATACGTTAATATATTAGCATCGGATACGTCACAGAATTATATTTCACTAATTTGGACGCACACGCGTATTTTTAGAACGAACAGATTTCTTGCTATTTATGAATCGATGCAAAGAGATCGAAAAGGGGCGTCGAATATATAAAATTACCGATTGCTGTGCATTAATGATTCCTTTCGTATAATTGATGAAAATTAGACAAGGAACTGAATGTTAAAATTGAAAGGAACTGTCATTTTGATTAAATAGTTTTTAATAAAATTTCTCAAATTTATTAAAGAAATTTTATTATTTAATTTCTTAAATTTATTTAAAAAAAGTTATTTTCTTTTATTGATTTTATTCATTTTTATCAACTTATTTAAGAAAATTGATTTTCTTTTATTTATTTTGTTTATTTTCATAAACTTATTTTGGCAATTTTATTCGAGAAAATTTTATTTGAAAAATGAAATTTCTTTAAAATTATTTTTTTAATTTCTTAAATTTATTTGTTATATTTTTCGGGCATTTTGAGGGGTACACGTGATGTTCCTGAGTGGAGATCGAAGGATTCGTACTAGAAGCTATACGTATAACGAGAAAACTACAAATTCACGTACGCGTGTGTATGACGAGGGGTGTTTCGGGGACAGATTCTTTTAATGAGATTAAATTGCTGCGAAACGGACTTGCTGCCGGGCGTTACAGAAACACCCATGCGACATGAGAGTAAGTGATACACAAGGACAAAGGGAGAGGAATGAACGAAAGGAAAAGGGCAAAATGTTGTACGACTGAGTCCCGTGAGATCTCCGGCTTTTTGACGACGATAAATAATCGGATGAAACGATCGGCCCAACTTTGATGAATCATCCCAGGGACAATCAGAAGCTCTGCCATTGTACGGTCGCGCAAGGCTAACTACCTTCTTTCAAGCCCCTCGAATCGTCCGCACTAAGCGACGATCTGCCTTAACGCGACTCCTCTGTCTGTTATAGATCGGATTGGGGCAAATGTTACGTCTCTCATAACCACTGCTTTATACGCTTCCAATTGTTGCCTAGCAAACGTTGTGGCGTTGCCTAATAAATTATTTTCAATTAATATTTCGAGTGAATTCTATTGAGAAAAATACAACAAAAATTTTGCATCGAAAAAATACATCAACTTTTTGTCGAAGAAAAAAAAACACAAGATTTCTCCAAAAAATACACAAAATTTTGGTCAAAAAAATTGTCAAAAAAAAAAGAAAAAATCTGTCGGAAAAATAGAAGAAAAAAAATTGTCAAAGAAATACACAAAATTCGGTAGAAAAAATAGAAAAAAAATTGTTAAAAAAATACAAGAAAATTCTGTCAAAAAAATGGAAAAAAAATTTCTGGATATGGAAACCCTGAAGAAACGGTGTGAATTCTGTTGAGTGAAAATTGGTGGTACTATTTATTTGAGTAGAATGTTATGGAAAAATGTTTTTGTTGCTCATTATGGGTTCGATTTGTTATTAAAAGTACTTGAATAATGGTAGAGAATATTTTGATAATTAAATTAGATGAAAAATTATACACTTCTCATTTGGTGTATAATAATATTGGATATTTGAGGAAGCTATGGTAAAGCCGATGAAAATAATCTGAAATAATTTGACTGTCCAAGGCTCATTACAGTATGCGAGGGTGGCCACTAATTTGGCTTGATTGTCTCGAATTAAAAGGGAAATCAGTGAAGTACGCGGGACGATTATCAACTGCCAGCGGTAAATTGGAGTAAAAAGAGAAAATTCAAGCCTGCTTGTCAAGCTTTTGGGCTGTTGCATATGTTTCACAATCACACAATCCGGCGCATACGTATATTTTTATTTCTAATTCATTCGGTGATATATGACAGCAAAATTCCCATTTTGGAACTCAAATTCTCCGTGCGATGTCCATTCGGACAGTCCTCCTGTCCTATACCTGTCAGACCCAAAGTCACACAGTATATACGCCAGGGCTTCAGCCCCTCCTCCCCTCTCTCCTCACTCCGTCCCATCACTCTTTCGACCAACCCTGTTTTTCAATCGCTCGTTTTATTCCTCATAGCCCTGGCATCGCGGCAATACCGCATGTCCTCCCGCATACTCGACGGCGATGAGATTAAAGGCAAATTGTGCTTTTGCCGAGATATTCCTGTCCCGAAACCGCCTGCTGGCTATATCGGATCTTCGCATATACAATATGTAGCTAATCTTTCGCGCGCCAAGTCGAGTGAATTTTGCACAATTTTTTCATTGCGATTCATTGTCGTCGCGACTTTATCGAAATGGGAAAAAAAATGGGCATTATTTTTTTTTTTTTTCTTGCGCCATTCGAGTCACTGAAGAAATAGTTCGAGACTCTCAAGGTCCACAAAACCTCACGCTCAATGACGCTCACTGCCCACGAAGCACGATGGAATCTCCGACCTTAGGATGCCATTGCAGTTTGCATCGTTGGAGTGCAACGAAAAATATTCAATCCATTCACCATTTTTTTCGAATTTTTCGGATCGCCTCAATATTTATTTGACATTAAATGTTTCTTTTGAAAAAATTGTCGTAGACCGACACTGCAGTTTTATTTTAGGCTCTGTTTTCAAAAAAATTGAATAAATTATGTAATTCCGTTGCATTCCAACGATGGAAACATAATGATCTCGGGACATGAAATCGATCGGAATTCTCAGGAAAATCTCGTTGGCTCTCTAGAATGAAAGAAATTTTCTAGGGTCACTCATACCCATGAATATCTAGAGAGCTTTAGCTCACAAGGTGTGCGGTAACTGCTAATATTTTTTGCATGCAATTTTAGCTCAACTTTGACAGACGAAATAAGAAGAAAAAAAAAAAGCGAAATAGAATGAAAAAAAGTTGGCGAACCGGTTGTGGGGAACGAGGGTCGGTACACAGGCGAGATAAGGGTAGAAAAGAGAGAAGAGATGCGGCGTAGAAAATGGCATTGAGAGGGAGGATGGTTACTCGAGGCTGGGGGTGTCGTCGAATCGTCGCGTTGGTGCGTGTTTTAATTTGACGTCACTCAGAACGTCAGTTCCATCTGGTGTTGCGAAGCCTCTCGCGTATTTTGTCCCCCCTTTCCTCGGTATGCCGCCATCCTTTACAAGCCTCTACCCCCATTTTGCACCCTTCGGTGGTCTCAACCCCCGCGTCGTCCCTTCCTCAATCTCATGTCTCGCCTCGCGTGCAGCAGGATACGCCAGTCAACCGGATTTAATATGAAACCAGGCTCAACGCGGTGTGCGCCATGTCTATACACCACTCCGCCCTGTACAGCGTACTCGATATTTCTATATATAAATATATCGACACAGATATATATCCATGTGCATGGGGATTCGTTAAGAGAAAGGGAGATAGGCACGAGAAGAGGCCTTATACTGTACGAGGGGAGTATTGCCGTATTACCATAGCCATCACCATCGCTCCCGTGCCCCACCAACCACCGTCTCTTCATCTATACATTTATATACCCCAAGAAATCATATTATCCCTCTTCTCCATACGTGTGCATACAAATGTATTCTCTTTTGCCCCCCCCCCCCCGTGTGCGCACCTCTCACTGCAAACGTATATTGTTGCATGTCGAAGCAGCAACATTCGGATGATAAGCCGGATATGCATAATCAACCCTTTGCCCACTTCAACCTCGCGCTCTTCTTTCCCGCCACCTCCTCCTCCTTCTCCGTGTCTGTGCAACGAGCTTCCCGCATCAACAACACCGTTTGACAGGTAACATAAACGTACGCACGAACCATTAACCGTCGAGCTCGCAACGTTGGAATCCAACGAAAAATATTGAATTTCGTTGATCATTCATTTGAGGATGTCTATCGCCTATTTAAGGGGGTATCACGACTGTACAATGTTGCCATGCTGAACCATGTTAAAAAGATGTAAAGTTTCAAAAAATGAGAATTCAACGAAATTTGGTAAATTCATTCTTCAATAATATATACGCCGATTCATTTTTTCTAATTTTTTTTTTTTTTTTTTTTCAATAACATATTATTTATATATTTTCAATTTTTTAATATTATCTAATTGATTAATAATAATAATAATAATAAATGAATTAATCGATGATAATTAAAAGTTAATAATATATTATTATTAACGTGTATAAGCATAGAGTACACATACGTACATCTTGTGCATAAAATCTTCGATTTAACTCTCAATTATTCGATAACCATTTGGTAAAAAATTTCGAAAAAAATTGTGTTTGTATAATTGATGCCAAAGAGTGTTGTCACCAAATTGAATAAAATTCTCATCATTTTGATTCTGCGACCCAATCTCCTTAATTCTTAGAATCATCCAAATTTGTTGAGCTCGTATACTTTTTGGCTCGCGAAAATCATCGCGTTTTATCATCATAATTACATTCTGCATATTGATGATGAGCATTTTGTCACCGAAACAAGTAGGATTTCTTTGCATTCCAACGCTGCAAACTTTAACGTCATCACGAAACTTCTGTATATGGGAAACTTTACATCAAACTGGATGAATTTTTATTGCACTCATCTTTTCGACGATCATCGCGATTATTATTTGTTCAGACTTCTCCCACAGGTTCTTCCTCTTTTTTTGAAGTTAGTTTCTCGCAGTGATCAAAGTAAAACGGCCTCCGGATTGTGGCCACAGAAGCCAGTACTCATGTGAAAGAATAATACAAAAGAATTATTGTTATTATGATGTGCGTAACGGTAAGGGAAAAAAGTCGAGGAACAGTGGTGGAATAAGTTGAATCCCGATCCGCTGCGAGCGCCTAAGCCAAGCTTCTTAAGCCAGGCATTCCGCGAACGGGGGGAAAAAGCTTCTACAGAAAACATTCTAGATCTTTTTTTAGGTTCGCCGAGTCATAGGGCCAGAAAGCCTCTGCCATAATGGGAATCTTTCTAATGGCAAAGCATTTTGGCTTGCACACTACCATGATATACGTAACCGGACACTCCACAATGCCCATACAGGGTGTGTACACAGTCGAGGAAACGACACAGTAAAGTGATAAGCAAGGACATTCTCAACGATCAAAACAAACGAGCTGAAGGGTCAAGTTCTTTGATCAAGATTCCTTTGTCGTTTTGTTGCTCGGCCAAACGTCCACCTGTCTCCTTTCTTCATGAATTTATGTATTTACTCGAATCAATTATTTCGAAACTCGTTGTTGCTTTTCATAGAAATGAGGCAAGTATTGAAATTATTCAAAAGTTGCACTGAATTTTAAGATAATATGTGGCTTTTATGTTAACCCTCAGTGGCCACACTTCAGCCAGGCCACATAGTGGCCACATGGGGTAACACATCACCCCACGTTGGAAAACCTAGTTGTACAAGACATATGGGCCTTTTGAGACTTTCCACCGATTGTTCCTTGTTTGTTGAAGAGTTCCTCAACATTTCAAATGATTTTTATCGGTCATCTCATGAATGGCGTTCTAAAAACTGGTCAAAACTGGTGAAAATCCAGCAAAAATGGTTTTATTCCCGAAAAAAACTCATTACTCCGCCATTTTTCAATATTAAGGGCTAAAATTTTGGGATTGTATGCACAACATATACTACTACCATAAAAAAAATACATTATCCGCTGGAACAACGGTTAAGGCCACGTTGGGGTACCTAGATACCCCACGCCGAGAAAACGAACGCTCAAAACGAAGCCACGTGTTCTTTCGGCTTCCTATGTAATGGAGTCACATCTCACACTTGTCTACTAACGGCAGATATCGTTACTTGTATCTATTTCAAAGGATTAAGACCTCTAATTCCACTTTTTGTGAGTCTGGGGTAACTAGTCCCCCCGTGTGACCGCTAGGGGTAAAAAATGTCTTTTTCGTACACGGTAATCCTATTGACAGACGCTTTTGTAAACAGCCTCAGTGAACATACTGCTTAATAGGTTCGTTAGTGGGCATTATTCAGACCTGCCGTAGAGTGATAAGGCACAATATGCAAATAACACTTGGCAGACTCACGATAGTTACTTTCTTGCAAGCAATTGTTTGGTCGGTGTATTGTTACGTCGCAGTTAAGTTTTCCTTAAACAAAACTGAGGCAGCATCGTCTTATATCGTGAAAGACATCGGTGTTTTTTGTTTTTCTTTTCCAGAGCAAAGATGCTGTAGTCTGAAAACGAGAAGCAACTTGTCATCCCGACGAAAAGCTTTCTGCATGTGTACGAATGGTTTCAGAGTTGCTGAGGGGTTTCTCGTCCCCTCTTGCTCACTGCCTCCTTCCTCGGCTTTCTCTCTATTCGTGTCTTTTACTTTGGTAATTTTGTATAAATAACTGTATGTTTCGGAGGGAGCAGAAAAAGATAAAAGGAGGAAGGCACGAAGGATGAGATACGAAAAAAGAAAAAGCAGGGGGAGCAAAGAAGGGAGACTCTGGCTTTTATACATGTACCGATTGAGCTCTTTCCTTTCCTGATGAAAGTCCGTAAAGCTAACGGATTTACCTCAGCCTCTAAAGATACTGAGTAACATGGGTTTTTCTAGCATCATCAGGCCCAAATTGCCCCGTCAATCGTCCAGAACAATGGAATTCTGGAACCGGAAAAATTTTCGCAATATTTTATTCTTCAGCGATTAATAATTTGTTCTTTTCACGATAATTATGACGTTGAAGTTTGCATCGTTGGAATTCAACGGAATTAATTATTTTATTTTATTTTTTAAAGCAGAACCGAAAATAAAAATGCAGTGTCGATCTAAGACAATTTTCGCAAATGAAAAATTAAATCTCAAGAACAAATTGAGGCCATTCCAAAAATACAAAAAAATGGTGAATGGATAAAATATTTTTCGTTGCACTTTAACGATGCAAACTCCAATGCCGTCGATACTTGACAATACAAAGATGTTTTATAGTAATGAAATCAGATCGAAATACCAGCCTCGTCCGATTCGAATTCCACTTGCCAATTTACTTGCTCAACCCGTACGAGATTTTCCCTTTTGGCTGAAACTCTTCCCGACCCGAATAGGGTCGATGTATGGACGAGATCTATTTCTTTTCTTCATCTCTCTATTCACTACTCCTATTTATATGCCAGATAACAATTAGACGAAATCAATTAATCGCGATTGCGAATTAGAAGGTGGACAAAAGTGCATGATCCCGAATCGTCAATGCATTTTTTTTTCTTTTTCTACATAACACGTTGACGCGAGACTCAATCTGGTCCTCTCCAGAGCTTTGTGTATTGAAGGATCCGGCTTTCAGTTGAGCGATTACCGAGTCCCAACTGAATACCTCGTCGTCCCTCGGTACTCTGCCGACCCCTTCCGTCATCCACATGCGATCAAATCGTCCTCGCTCTTTTTCCAATTAAAGAAAAAAAAAGATATTATCAGTCGCTTGCATATGGACCGAGGAATTTGGACTGCATGCAACGTTCACGCGAATCGCTTTCCATTCACTATTCGGTAACACCCATTTTTTTTTCATTTTTCTTTCTGTCATTGGATAAAATCGATTCAACTCTGGAAATGCGTATGAAGGTCATTTCCGATGAGTGCAGTCATCGGAGCATTTTATGCTTTTCACTTATAGTTATTCATTATATCGAATTCACACGTCATGATTATCGTTTCTGTTACACGCTCAAATGCTCACTAAAGCTCTCTGCAGTAATATCTAATTCCATGCACTCCCTCGATGCCATTATTATCATACCATCTCGACCAAAAGCTTGATTATTGAAATTTCGATATTGTTACATATTGCACAATCATGCGTTTCTCTTTTTGGACCTAGAACGGTAACCTTATTTTTTTTGTTAACCTATCTCGTTAACCTATCCCTAAAATTCATATTCCCGGTAAAATTTAGCTAAAAAAGTTCAACTTGCGCTCATTCTTTTCGTTTTTTAATACAGAATCACGGGAGCCTGAGGCAATTTTGCTTGAAGTAAAAAAATGCGGTAAAACGATGAAAAGAGGAAAACGATGGAGGATGAAAGGGCGCGGGATTTGAAGTCGCCTAGGGTCATTTTAACCTCAGGTTACCGTTTCAGCATTAACGTTGACGTAACGAAAGTTCGAGCATTGCAAAATTTCTTTAAATTTGAATATCAAAACATCTTTAATAAGAATCTGTAAAAAAAAGAACAAATCTTAGATACGCGTAATCGGATAATGATACGAACAATATTTGTGCAATTGAGTGTATCTTTTTTTAGTCCAGAGTCGTCCAACTTTCGACCAAAATCGGTCTTTGTTACTTTTTGGAAAAAGAGTATTTTGCATTGAGCTGTAAAAGTTTGAAAACGTCCGGAAACAACTCTCTCTCTCTCTCTCTCTCTCTCTTGTAATGCAGGCTGCAGGGTAGTTTGGAATTTTTCTATTTTTTGTCTTATTCATCAAGCTCGGCACAGAAAAATGGGTCCGGTGAAAAAAAAAAAACGTTTTTATATACTTTATATATTAGTCTGATGAGGCAAGAAACAGAATGAATGTCATAGGCCATAAATCGTCGTCGGATGGGTCTGAAGCTCTCGAGGGGGGGCGGTAACGAATGAAGTGTACGGTTGTAAAAATGGGATCTTATAGAAGTGAATTTAGCGGATCGGACGCGTTTGTGCAGTAAGCGAGATGCGGTGAGACGAGAGGAGGCGATCCCGCAACTTCTGTGGCTTTTGTGAACGCGGGTCTGTCTATACAACCACAAATATATATAGTTGTGTGGATGCGCGCGTGTCTCGGAACGTGTAGTGATGGTATGGACCGCCTGGTAAAAGGAAGATCACGCATCTGCGAAAACCTGACTGCATGCTTGCTTGTCTGCTTACCTGGCCGCCTACTGCTGCTGCTCTGGCTGCTGACGATGCTCTCTCGCTTCGTCCTCTTGCTTCTTACCTCTCCGATTTTACCACCGGCCCGTTATGCTTCCTTTATTTTTCTCCTGCCGAAGGAGCAGGCCCAGGAACTTCTTGCAACAACGTGTCTCTTCGTGGACCCACAACTTTGCGCGCATACCTTTGCTTCAGGCATCTCACAATATTTCCCTCCTCAAGTTTTCACGGGAAACACACATCCCCACCTCGAGGCTCTACACATCCATAAATCCCTTGTAAATTCGTAACATATGTCCAACTAAAAAGTTTGCCGCACTTTGAAGCGTAAGGCAAAGAAAAAGGAAGGTGTTTTTCTTTTTTGCGCATTTTTATTGGAATTCTTCTGGTCTTTGGGAGAAAATTCGTTTTACAGGTTCGGGGAACGCGCATGAAAAAAAAAAAAAAATGCTGACGGGATTCTTTTTTGGCAAGAAATAAAAATCAAAAGTTGCGCTTTTTTTTTCTCTCTTGCGAAATTCGGCTGCTGCGTCGGAGGTGTTTTAATCAGCGAAAACTTGCGAAGAACCGTTACTTTTTAATACACTCAAGAATCTCAGCACTGGTCCTTTCTCTAGTCCTGAAATATCGCATGATTCATCGGATTCTTGAACTTAAAGGATTGAGGGAACTGAACTATTTCTAATAAAATCCAATATGGCAAGAATAAAAAAAGTTTCAATGGTGAGCTGCTGTCAGATTTTTCATCCGCGACCATCTTCTGTTCTAAAAAAAAACTTGAAAAAAAAAGTCTTAAATAAAATTTTAATACGCGTAAGGATCGTAAATCCTCGTGCGAAAAAGTGCCCGCCAGGGTTCGAAAAAATTTGTGACTTTCTCTCATTTCGATTGAAAATTTTTCAAATACATGTTTGGGTTTGGAAAAAATTTCCCTCGAGATTATAAATAACAATTAATTGACGTGCAAATTAAACCAATCAAATTCATCATCGGATTCTATCATAATGAAATTGTGAATTCATTCTTTATGAATGGCGTCGATGATGATAGAGACGGCGAAATATCCCATTTCGCTTGGGTTGCCTCGAGTTTCATTGATCGACAAAGTTATCGGGTGCCTTTGTATCCGTTGTTCTCATTCCCACTGTTTGTGTTATTAATATGTAATAGAATGGTCGCGGATATTGTACACTTTGATCCTTATGGATAGGACGCCAAGGATAGAGCAGTACCTGGTGATTTATCATCTGTAACGAGTTCTCTCCATTTTACAATCCATTTCCACAAGTCTGGACTTTGCATAATTGAAATACAAAGAATTTTTATATTTTCTATGGCGATGTTTAATGTTCAAATATGAGCCTGAAGTTTCCATCGATGCAATGCCACGAAATGAAATGAAAAGAAAAAAAAAATGATTGGTCACTTATTTGTTTTCCAAATTCATTCGTGAGCTCGAAAAAAGGCAAGAGGCAAATGAAGAAAAAAAAATCCGAAAAAAAGTGACGAATCATTTTTGTTTTTTTTTTTTTCATTTCGTGACATTGCGTCGATGAAAACTTTAGGTTCATATTTAAATACAGAATGTAATTGAGATGATCAAACGACAGATTTTCGCTACCCAAAAAGTATATCAGCTCGAAAAATGTGAATAATTTTGAAAATGGCTCAAATCATCATTATAAATGAATATTTTTCGTTGGATTCCAACGTTGCCAGCTTCAGATCCATTAAATAACGTTCTTCACTCTCAAAGTGTTCCAGGAAACAGGTTTAGGTCGCCAGTTTATACGAACAGAAACTGTGATCAATCTCCACGTCGAAATAGTTGAATTGATATGGAGGCAAATGATCTTCGTAGTTAAATTCACGTGACTGGGATGTAAATAAAAGCTTGGTATGTGGAGTCTTGTACTCGCTAATATTACATCGGATTATGCAGCTGTGTGCAATATCCATTAGATGCCATCAGAGCCAAGGGATTGAGTAGATAATACTTGAGATATAGGAAGGAATTCGATTAAGGGACATCCCTCTCCCTTCGTCGGATTATATCCAGGCGATGTTTTAATGGAGTCACGAGAGGGCCTGTACATCCTCCTATGAATATTAACTCCCACTCGAGTTGTTGAGTAACGCGCATATCCACGCTTTGTTTCCTTCTCGTTATTCAAAATAAACACAGGCAGCACAACATTAAACTGCCTTGCTTTTGCCTAAAGATGGAAATAGCATCGGACACGCGTTACATATCGGTCCTGTATAACTCCCTTAAAAGCCCGAGAGGAAATATCCGCGGCACACAATAATAATAATGATTATGATAATAATAATAACTATAGGTTATTTTTGAAGCCATTAATCACTCATAAAACGTTTCGAGAGTATGTTCTACCTCGTAAGTAGAATATGAGTTATAAAACGTGTAATCAAATTTCGACCCTTTAATGTTTTCATCTTTTGACCAAAAACTCACAAAATTACCTCTTTCGGTGTGCGTTCCTCACTAAAATGTCCCTCGTGAACGTTACATCATTGCTAAGTGATAGCGAATGCTCTCGTCCTTTTTGAGGCTTTGACAGAGAATAAGAGATTAAGACGAAGTTCTCAACGTTGAAGTCGAACGAAAAATATTTATTTTTATTCATCTTTTGTTTGATTTTTAAAATCATACCAATTTCTTTGAGCTCGTGTGCTTTTTGGGTCTTGGGCATCGATCGTCTTGTCATTGTAATATCATTCTGCATTCAGCACAGAAAAATGAGAATTTCGTTGCATTTCAACGGCGCAAACTTCAACGTCATGAATGAGCGAGTGAAGGAGGGGAAGGGGAACTGTTACAACTTTCGTTAGGTACTCCGGTACTTATTTCTTTGAGTTACAATTTTCTGAGGTAGTGAATAAACGTGTAGATAGCGAGGTCCTTCCAGAAAGCGATGAATTAATAAAAATTCATAGCTTCATCTTTTATCCTTGGAATTTTATTGTGCCAGCTTGCAACAATTGACACAACGAACGACTCCGCTTTCGGGACTGAATAAACATCTCTTTCCTCATCGCTATACACCGTAAACGACTTGTCGTCATTCCATGATTCAGCGTAATGAAGTTTATACTAAAAAAATGTCGTTAAAATCACTAGATTTGTAATGGTCCGTTGGGTAGGCAACACAAAGTATTATTCTTGTATTTTCTCAAATCTCCGTCTACGTTGACAAAAGAAGAAACTTCTGTTGATGCCTTTGAATAATTTCGCTGCAATAGAAATTACGCAGAAATCCGCGGCAAAAATTCGTTCCTATTTTTTCCGTCCGCAAGGATAAGGGTGTGGAATTATCGATCTTTGGATTACTTCGAAAAAGTTTATCGATTGTTTGCGATAAATATTTAAAAAATTTCGACTGAGAATTCGCTCGAAATTTTCAAAAAACTGTGTAAATTCATTTTTTGAAAAAAAAAAAAAATGGATTTTTTGGAAAAAAAACTTTGTCGAAATGGCTCAGTAGATTTCACGTTAGCCAAAACCCATCACCGTCGTTTCACGTTCATAATAATGGCACCAGGTCGAATTTAATCGTATTATCACCCGTGGAGAGCGCGCAGGGAGGAAAAAAAACTTCACTCCCTCAGTCCGAGAAAGTTTGGTGCGCCAGAGTTCGCGCGTGGTCTTGCGACCACGAGCAGCACTCTCCTCGTCCCGACGTAACGAATTACCGAGGAAAAACTTCAGCCAAAGTCCACCCCCGATGGGAGTTTCGTATGCGATATACGTGTCTACCTATCTTCGCTGGGCACCCTGCTATAATTAAATTTCTAGTTTTATTTTATTTTTGCCCTTATTCTTTTTCTCCCGCGTCTATGTTCATTTTTTTACCACCAAACCACCATGTCCATGACTCACTTTTGATATACTATCCGTGAACTCATGCGTGTTTGTGTAATCTATTTTTATCAACATTGCCTCTTTTCAACGGCCGACGCAATTCCAAGTGAAATAATATACAGGCCCACGTACGATTCGAATGCACTGATAATAAACTTACACGCGATTTTCAAATTTTTATGAGAATTCACCGAATTCATTCCTTTTTGAGTCTATCAAGAAAAAAAATTATGGTGTTACCTTTTTTTTTGACGCAGTAGAATTAACCTTGGAACGGTGACCTGGGGTCGGAAAAGATCCGAGGCGGCTATAAATTAAATTGAATAAAATAAATTAAATTTAAAAAAAAGACGACCTCCGCGCCCTTTTTCCCTTCGTTCTCCCATTTTTTATCGTTTAACCGTAATTTTTACTAGTTTTTTTTGTCATCAAGTAAAATTGTCTCATACTCTCGTGATTCTGCATTAAAAAACGAAAAGAATGAGCCCAAGTTGAACCCTTTTTGTTGAATTGTTACCGGAGATATCGATTTTTCAAAATTGGGGTCGTTTTATAAAATGTAATGACCCGATTTGGTCAATCTTTTTGAAATGACTCTTATTTGTCACAGAACTTGAGAATTTTCAACGCTTCAAATATTTCGGACAATTTTTCCGTCTCTGAAAAAAATCGATTATGGGAAAAAGGAATATGAAAAAAAAAAAAAAAAAATGAGACACAAGTTACGAGTGCGTATTTTTGATATGGAAAATGTGGGTACTTTTCTTTTTCTGGACAGCAGAACGTGCGATGCGATCAGCGAATTTGCCTTTTATGCGCGTACATCCCTCGTACGAGTATCTCAATGTATGCGAATATGTTGGACCTAGCTATATGGGTAGGCATTCCTAGGGATGGTAGGGTGAGGGTGTTCGCCCATCTCGTCTCGATCAATTGTATCGCTCGACGCGCATCGAAGGGTTACTGTGAAAAGCACTGTGAGCACCGTTCGTTCAGAAACGACGAGGGAAGAGAAAAGTGGTCGAGAGGAGAGCAGGGCCGAGAGGAGGGTAAAAAGCATTTCATGGCGAAGAAGAGCATGCATACATGGATAGCTGGACGAGAATGCCACGAGCAATCATGGATTCGTTTCGTTTCCTCAGGCCCTCTGAGCCGCGTACATTGACTCTATTCGATTCGACCGCTTCATAATTCGATTTCTCGTATGTCCCGCATGAAACGTGATATTACTTTTCGATATCGTTCCCTCCATTTTTATCCATGTGCACATGCGCCTCGTTGTTGCCAGTTTTAAATCAACCTGCATCCATATTATCCACACAACCAAATGAATATCATCAGAATTTCGATAATCGTCTCTTATATCGATTCAACTAAAAAAAAAAATGCCATTCGCTGCGAATGTTTGCTGCTATACTAAAATTAAATCAATGGCCCGGACAGACATTAGCCGATAAACCAGTTTAATTGAGTAAAAGAAATGACGTTGAAGTTTGCATCGTTGGAATCGAACGAAATTCTATTTTTTCTGGAGCGATGCTTATTATTAAATTTCAGAATGTAATTATGACGATGAAACGCTCGATTTCTGCGACCCAAAAAGTATATGAGATCGATAAATTCGGTTGATTGAAAAAAAAAAAAATCATCTCCAATAAAAATAAATATTTTTCGTCGGATTCCAACGTTGCGAACTTCAGATTTCTGTAAAAGAACAAAAAAATACTATGGATCGGATTGTAGATGTTCGGATTCCCAATGAATTTCGTCGGAAATGAAAAACTTGAACGCCCTCGGAAATGCCAGTGGATCGGATTATTATTTCATGTTTGTATTGCCTTTTCAAAAAATTCGTGTCTTTCTTTTCTAACGAATATGCTATATTCTTTGTTTTTCAGGTGAGCATGAATTTTTCTTTTATCCTGAATTCGGTGGCTGAGGATGGGAGCGATGTAAAAAACTGTTACCATCGAAAAAGGTATTTTTTATGCTAGGATCATTGTAGCTTTCGGAACAAAAAAATCTGCATCCTCAGAAATGTATGAAAAATCCAATACAATGTGTTATCGCATTGAATACACTTTTAAATTGAAACAATAGTTTTTTCTATTAAATTAACAAGATTAGCTCATTATATGTCACCCAAATACCCATTGAAATCACAGGCATTGTCTGCTCTATTTTTGACCTCGGAGCTGTCTCAAGAGAGGAAAAGGAAGCGGCAAAGACAGTGATCTCTCCGGACTCCGGAGTCTCATTCGCTCTGAGATCTCTGCTTTATCTGCGCCAGTTTTCAGTCCGATGCAAGAGACATTCCTCTGTCCTCTCACGGTCCAATGATCCTTTATACTTTATAGCCCCCGGTCTCCCGCTCTCACACTCGAGAAGGACCTCTTATGTCGTCTCTGACTGGACCCACGGAGCCTGGTCATGTGATCCTAATAACGGGATTGAGGAGAAATCCTACCGGCTCTCAACTAACGACACCCGTCTATAGATATAATAAAGTCCTTTTAACCGTGTGTGCATTTGTGGATCTAAACATATGTACGTGTGTTTTCGTACAGGGTAAGGCAATGACTGTGAGGACAGGAATTTCTGAGAAGCCTTTCTGAGAAGATTTTCAGGAGGAAACACTTTGGACAAAAGTTGCACCGTTTCAAAAAAGTCTATCGATGATACTGCTGATCCAATGTCGATGATACTCCTTTACCGGCTAAAGGTCCTCCGACCTAGGGCATTTCAAGGTCGACTAGATTTTGGAGTCGTCAAAGTCTCGTGATTAAATTTTCTCGAATCTTATTAATAAGAAAATGAAATATTTGCTGCTCAGCTGAATTGACTTTAAAGTTAGAGAGATATACTCGATCGAGCGTGATTCACGATGCCTGATCGGTATCCTCCAATCATCTGATCGATCCATAAATCAGAAGGGAGGCTAAAATTTTATATTATTATTCCTGCGTATACCCTTTTGGATTTTAACGATCCTTTCCTAACACTTATTATCTCTACTACACTGTCCCAAGTTCCTGAGTTCCCCCACAGAGTGTTGTCCACAGCCACTGATTCCTAATGCACTACTGTATCGCATTCGCACGAGGGCCCAGGGAAACTGTAGAAAACCTTGGTCGATACAGGCTGCTCTATTTTGACTGCGGTTCAGTTTGTCAACACCATCAGGAACTCAGAGAAAACCGCCCTAAGCTCAGCCATCGATAGTCCAGCGGGTGCATGGTCAAGAGGTCACCCAACCAAGTACTGACCCCAGTCGATGCTGCTTAACTCGTCGGAAAACGGTTAATAATTGAAATGTCAATTGTCACATCGACTGCAACAATTTGAATACTCTTGTTGATGTTTCTTCTCAATCATGGGAATATAGTAATGACTGTAACAATTGCCATGATCTATCTTATGCGAGTGTTCCGATTCGGGTTTACCACGTTCAGGAGTTTTTCAACCGACTCGCTGTCAGTAGAGAACATCGGCAGTAAGGAATCCATGTTGAGTCGTATTGCTATTGACAGCAGCACCGATGGTGAAGGGAAGACGACATAATCATATTACGCAGTGGGTTTGATGTTTTCAAGCTGAAGAGGTAAAGCCACTTTGCCTTGGAGAAAAGCTGATTGTAGAAAAACACTTAAGTAATGGCAAAAGGAGGAAGGTATTAGTGCAGACAAGCTTTATAGTATCGATAAAAATGGCTGAGCGCCTGTAAAATTGTAAAGCGTCGTTGCTCTATCTGTCTAAAGCAAAACCGGCTTTGAGTCCGTTGATATTATGCTCCTTTTTCATGTGATCGTCTCTTTTTTCTCTCTTTCTTGCTCTTCCGGTTACTTGGTCTTGGGTCTCTTAAATAAAACGTTGTGCAGGCAAGACCAAAGCAAAAGTCACTCAGTTAAAATGATGATTCTCTCGCGGTTGAACATCCACCTGGGTGGCATTGCGGTTTGCGTGATCATAATCATACGTATGACGGACGTAATACGTGGAGTACTCAGGAGCGCGTAATTCTGTCGTTTTTTTCATCATATAAAATATTTTTTATCGCCATATTAATGACTCTAGGCATGGCAGGAAAATGAGACTTGAAAAAAAATCTTCAGGTTGAGGGAAATGGCAGATTTTGATCGAGCTATCCATCACAGCTGGAAGAATACAGCAAGATTCGCGAATAGGTCGAAGCATCTGACTATTATTTACGTATAGGTCGATGTACTTGTTCACGAATAGAGCAAACGAAGATCGACCAGAGCTAAGGGATACGGAGATAAAAAGAGTGAGGTGTGTTTTTGATAGTTGGGGAAAAGTTCTTTGGTCATTGTGAGGTTTGCGCGGTGGTGAATCTTTCGTTCCCGGAGGAGTATTAAATTGGTCGACAGGACGCGATCCCAGCGTGAAATCCGAAAGTAATCGTTCGGAGATCCCTTTGTCCGAGTGTTTCCTCGATATGCCTCCTCACTTTTCCCTTCCTCTTGTTCTTCTTCTTACTTCTTTTTACATCCCTTTCTTGCTCTTCTTCATCTCATTCCAAGCGCTGAAGCCTTCCTCGAGATGGTTACAGCCGTCGCCGGACGCGTTTCCTATGGGAATCACTTTTTTCACCATTCGCCAAGAGACTTACCCGCAACCACTTTCTTCTTCCACGTGATTGCGGTCGCGTTTCGTAATGAGGAACAACGGTGGAGCCCTCCGCTGCTTCTCGTTTCTTCTCTTCCTCCTCCTCCTCCTCCTCCTCCTCCTCCTCCTTTTCCCACTCCTTCTCGTTCGTCTTCTTTTTCTTCACCGCTTCATTTTCCTTTCATTCCTTTCTCTGCTCTTCCTCGTCTTCTCGCTATTATTCTTCTCTCGATTCTTTCGTTGATCATCGTTTCAGCATTCAAACTTTTTTCCTCCTTGTTAAAGCCACTGTGAGTTTCAATGATCCGTTGTTTATTTGTCAATTGGCAACTCGAACTTTATAGCACCGACACATAAGTGGAACAAAGAAACGGTTGTAGCTTCTCTTTCGAGATTCACCATTTCCACTAGCTCGCGGAATAATATCGAAATCTTATGCAGTCAACAATTTTCCGCTCCCAATACGAAGTATTGGCTCAGTCCTAGAGACTCGGTAGAGTCTCGGAACTGGCCCGAGACTCGGCCCAGTATATTATTTCTGAATAAAGTAAATTCCACGATAGGGATAAGCATTTTCTTTAATTACGGCGCCCAGGAGTAATCTCATGATCTGAAAATTGAACCGGAAACTAATTACCTTTGTTCCCGTCGAATGAGCCATAAATCATCACGATTGATACCGTAATTGCTGAGAAAAAACTTTGCACAGATAAAATTATGCAAAAAACGCAGTGTGTGTACGTGTGTATGTATATGAGCGCCAACGACACAATCAAAGGGCTCTTGATGCCCATCAAAACTGATTTTCATGAAAGTCGATCATCGATGACAGAAGCGATGAGTTTTTCTATTACCGCCATGAAGTTAACCGGTCAACTTTCGGTTTTGCACTTTTATATCTTGAGACTCAGTAGAGTCTCAGCGAAAGTCAATATTCTACTTTACCAACATTGACGCTCTACTTTAGCCAAAAGATTTATAAAACGAATGTATTTATCCTGGCCATTTCCCCGCCGAGAGGATTGGCCATCATGTCGAAATTCCGAAAAAAACAGTTGGAAAAGTTCCGTCGCAACTTACCAAAAAAAAAGCGTATTTTATAATCGTTGACTTGATGGAATTTTCGCTCCGATATAACAAAGGGAGAGAACGCCAATTAAATATTTAACCTGGTCAAGTTCTTGCGCTCGGATAACATCTTCGTACATCTAAATCAAGCCGTGAAAAGTATCAGATTCGAATAAGGAAAGTAAAAAAGACACCCCTGTCAGACCCGAAAGACCTTGCAGGAGAATGACATTTAATTAAAGAGCTGGTTCTCGCGCAGCGACGAAAAGTCTTCGTTAGTTTTTAAGTCTCCGTCTTCTCAGGTTACCGTTCGGTAATTAGTTGTGCAAATTATTGATTTTTTTGTTGTTTCTAAGCCATCGAATATAAAGGATCAAACTCATTGGCTCTCTTGTAGAAAATTGAAAACGCTCGAGCTCTAAGGAAATGGAGAGGAAAACACTAAATTACTATCCGCGATGTTGTAACCGATCGTTCGAATTTATTTTGCCCCTTTACGAGTGCTCACAAAAACACTGTTTTTATAGCAAACGGAGATTTTTTTTTTTTTTTCTTCAGTTTCAAACTCCCCTCAGGAAAGAACGTCCTAGACAGCGGTAGCTTGCGAATCCGCGTCTGCAATGGACGGTATCCCGAAGCTCCGTATACCTTCGTATATTTGGTATCGATTCGATGGGTTATAAGTTAGTCATGAAATGCTATCCGAGAAGAATAGAGATAAGGTATTGGGCACATATCCGATGGTTTCGTGTACACATGCCTGTAAATAAGTTGCACCTTGAGATCGTATTTATAACGAATGATGCGACTTTACGAGGAAACGTGGACCAAAAACTAACATCTGAAACGTGCTGTCGTGGATATATATCTGTCCATAGAGCTACAGATGAAAGTTACCTCTTAAAACTTTGGCGAGACGACACAGACTGCGCGACGACTTTCCGCATTTACTACCAACCTCGTAGCTGTACACACGCCATCTTCTATCTCTAGTTAATCGACCGAAACACACCTACGAGATGTCATGCTTAAATGTAACTTTGTTATCCCTCCTGTCGTTAAACAAGTTGACCCACATATCTCTGTGGATGATAATATCCGTCGAAACGATGATTAAAGTTGTTTTTAGTTTGAGATACAGTAAATCGTGGCTAATCCCCTCTGCGAGGAACTTCTCTAGGAAAAGGAAAAAAGAGCATCAGGTCCTCGTGTCATTTCGACTGGTTTCATCTATTTATTTCTTTCTCTCTCTCGCTCGCTCTTACCAACCTCTCTGCCTCTTTTCTCCCAGCATCCCTTTCTCGTCGTCTACCCTCGCCTTGTTCTATTATGTATAATAGGGATACTTCAACTCCTCGACACAGAGGTTGTTTGCCATCTTTACCTGTCTGACGTTTCAGCCTCTCTGGAATTCCGAAGCTGCAGCAGCACTTTACATCGTATCGTCTACTAGCACGTGCGCAAAAACTCACATTGGTGCAAATATGAAACGCCAGGTTTCGGATCTGGCGTATTTGAAACGTTCAAACGCATTCGCTCGAATCTTCTGTTCTTCTTCGTGGTCTCTGACAGCCTATACCATTGGGATCGATTTTAAATTAAATTACAGGTAGCTCTTCAAATTCAGTGCCTCATGAAAATTTATTTGGTGAAAATAAAAGCGTCCCTATTTTTATTTCTTTGCATAAACATCAAAAATAATTATTCATTTCAATCTAGTATAAAATTTAAAAAAAACACGGATTTAGGCTCATGGGTCGTGCACAAAGATATTGAATGAGTGTCCGTATTCGCACCGGTTGCGCGATGTACTCACATCGATGGAGCTTAGGAACGTCTCCCATTAGACTTCTTTATGGACAATTTCGCTTTGTGGTTCTTGGCTCTCAAATGTGCATGAGTGTTTGTCTGAGTGCCATAAAAATTTTTACTGCTCGTGCATTTCAATGAAATGTGCAAGTGAAACGCTTGTCTATGGATCGACTGCATCTCGTTAGGGACATCCAGTCAAAAGATTGATCGCATAAGGTTTTACACTGATAATCTTTAATGATTGTCAACTCCCTTGTAATGTCTTTCTCATTGAGGCGCCGCGTGACCAAGAAAATCGTTTCCGTCTTCGTTTTTTTTCCATTCTTTCTGCTGCATCAATCGCATACGACTGTGATTTATCTCGGATGCTTAATTTTTCGGGAAACGCAAAAATTCGGACTTTTTTTTAATACAAAGTAAAAAAAAACATTAAAAATAAAAGAAAAATATCTATAAAGCGTGACTTTACAGCCACAAAGGCTAATAAAAAATGTCAAATTGTTTATGTATTTTTATGTGTCAGTCTCGTGTGAGATCCAACTACATGTTCTATTGTTACGCTCGTACTTTTCCATGTCGAAGGAAACGACCCCTTACGATTATCGTCCACTCTGCTAGTGATCGGCAACCCGAACGGTATCTTTCCTTGGCTAGAATAAGAAGCGATCACGCCATTGACTCTCGTCTCTTTGTTCGTTTGAACGGCCCATAATTGTATCGATGCACGAATCGTATGTACAGACCGTGAGCCTTGGAAACACCACCCTCCGTCAGCCACCGAGTATACCAATGCAATAGGGTGTGGCGAAATGAGAGAAGATTTTCCTAGCCCACGGAGAGGAATTCGAAACCTCTTCTCACTATAAAAAGCCCCATCTAGGGCGATTTCCTGCACGTCACGCTCATCCAGATCCGCGTTGCATTTGCACGGTATCACGTGACCAATTCGCTACGTTACTCAATCGTATAATTAAAGGGATCAGTCCAGAATCATGCAAATAGAAATATCATACGGACGATTACACTTTTCGCATTTGCTAAATTATCCAAATCCTCAAAGCCACTTTGATCTTGACCGGTTGCTCACACACGAATCCGATCTTTTTTTCAGAGTTCTTTTGGTCAATAGGACGTTTGTAGATACGAGAGAAAAAAACACACACACACACGATTGATCAAAATTCGACAGCAATTTAACGAATCGACGATTTTTTCTTTTCCACAAGAAAGTTATTTCTTCTAAATCGCTATAAACGACTATTTGTCAATTTCTTTACAAACTCGATGAACATTCATAAGATTTTTTTCGATATTTGTCAAATTTCTGTTTTTTGTTGGAATTTTTCTTTTTTTAAGTTTAACTTTCAAGTTCATTCGTATTCAGTGACTTTTGTGAATCACGTCAATGGCGCAGGAGCAGAAACGTAGAGCTCGAAAGATTAAGGGAGTCTTAAAGGGAAAACAAAATTTTTTATTGCAGTCCAACTGTCGGACGCTATTGTCACAGATTTTAAAAGCAAAATAATAATTGTTGCAAAAGGTTGCACAATTTTGTGAATACATTTTAAGGTGAGGGAAGTGCGAGAGAGATAGCTGCAATTTTCGAAATTGGATAACTTCGACACGGTTTGATCAATAAAAAAAGCCCCTGTCAGCGTATTTTTGCCATTTTTCCGCGTACACTGACAGGGCCTTTTTTTGATTAGTCAAACGACGGCCGAAAATTTCCATTTCGAAAATTCGAGGTGAGGTTAGGTGACTGATCCATCACCTTAATGAGAACGTTCCATCACGCTCCGGTGACTCGAAATTTCGTTCATTTACACTCGCCGATGTTGGTGGAATCTTAGATTTGCAACCGCTGTTGTTCGGGTCACAGGATATCTATGCGGACAAAATTGAAAATGTGCTAAATTACTCCGGTCCTTTGGAGGGCAGGCTAGTCCAATGGCTGGGGCACGAGAGAACGCGCTTTAGAGTAAAACAAAGAGAAACGAAAGGAAGCGAGATGCAGTGCACAAGCATAGAGAAAAGGGGAGAGCGAGGAGACAAGCATGCTACGAGTAATTTTGCACGCTTTCTCGCATGGGTCGATATGACAAAGCTCTCTCGTTCGAACGATTACCACGCCACGATGTCACGCCTGCTGATGCGATTTTATCAACGAGTTGATTTTCCACAGTACTTTGATTTCACGCGCGTGTAACACATGAAAAACTCGTATAGAACGAAAAATGAAACAACCTGCTCGTGCTTTGTCACATTATGCATTACAAACGCGCAGAACGTTTTTACGTTTCTGCTTTGTTTTAGATCATTTGCGTTTTTTGTTTGGCATCTTTTTCAGACAGCGAACGTGATACGAACAAATTTTCCATTGATGCAGAATGGAAACAATCGCACACTCAATTCCCTTTTTCTATAATTTAATTAATCAAAGGCGCGAGGTTCAACGATCGTGAATAGAGCTGCCAGATTGAAATGTAAAAAACAAAAAGGTCGGGAAATCTTTTGTGTGTAGCGAACAATTTTTCAATCGTAGAAATTCTGACAACCCCTATTCACTGCCTCCCTCCCTCCCACCCTCTCACTCGTTGTTTCAACGAAGAATATACGTTTCCGAAATCCACTTTTCCACACTACAATATTCAGCCCGAGCTTGGATAATACATTTTTGAATTTCTATTTTAAAAAAATGATCAACTCTGTTCTCAGGGAATGGGAAAAAAAAAATTTGTTTGTTGACTGAATCTACCCAAGTCTTACGGTCCAATCGAATTTATTATTCTGTCGTATTCTAATGCAGCATGCATAAACATAGTAGGATTCAGATTATTTTTTGCCTATTGTAAACTCAAATTATTCGACGAATATGTGAACGAAAATTTTTAAAAAATGTCTGTCATCATATTTGATGCTGAAAAATCACCAAATTACGAAATTTTCATCAAAATCATCACCAAATTTTATAATTACGTTGAAATTTGCATCGTTGAAATGCAACAAAATTTTATTTTTCCGGTGGCGATGCTTATCATTCAAATGCGAAATATAATATATAATGATGATAAAATAATAATATTATGATGATAAAACGATCGATTTTCGTGGCCGAAAAATTTTGTGAGCCTAAAAAATTTGGATAATTTTGAAAATTAAACAAATTATTCAAAAAAAAAATACGTTTCGTTGGACTCGAACGTTGGGAGCTTCAGCTTCAACGAATTTTATTAAATTCTTATCATATTGTCGTATGTAGCGACACTCCTTAATGGCTTCCCTTCGGCATATTTCATGCTCCACAAATTTTGGCCTTAGCATCGATAGTTTTGTTGGGATTCGCGATTGGAGTGTATGAGGCTCCGATAACTTCAATAATTAATGAGGCAGCGGGATAAAGGCTAGGGAAAAAAAGCGACTACGGTATTGAACTCGGAATTTAGCCTTGGACTTAACCTTACAAATGGAACCCTCGGTTGTGGAACATCCTGTATATACATACATGTATATAGAGACAGAGAGAAAAAGGGAGATCGGTGTGTGCGTATTCGTTTTTCGCACTATGAGATCGTTGCAAAGACAGAGAGAACGTGGGATGGTGTTTCACAGCGCTGAGAAGGCGCGACGAACCCTCCTCAATATAGCGAGAACGAATGGTGGTCCACACGGAAATCAATAGCCACGATCCGAGTCTAAGTTCAAGGGGAAGTTCCCCTGTCGCGTGTACACACATACACAAGTATTCCTATGTATACATAAGTATACAAGTAAATGTAAGAGAGGTCATTCGGGCGTCGCTTCTCCAAGTTATTTATCGATATTGAAGAAAATTCCACTCACGATTGTGCCGTTCGATCCATACGAAGGTATATCTGTCCTCTCCGATGCGGTTTCTACGGGCATGCAACATTTATTGAAGGCACAAGTAAAATGAGCTCGACCTCCGGAATTTCATTCGCTAAGTTTCCTTCCTTTCCTATTGTCAGCTCTTCATAAATTTCCCCGATCCATACGCTTTCAATATCCATCAATTCGAAGATTCTATCAACAAACATTCGTTATCGTTGTTAGTGACATCCTCATTATTCAACGACATTGAAGTTTGCATCGTTAGAGTCCAACAAGAAATATTTTATCCATTCACCATTTTCTTGTACTTTTCGAATCGCCTCAATATTTTTATGACATTGAATTTTCCAGGGAATTGATAGAATTTCATTCGTCAATATTTTTCGTCCCACAAAAAAAAAAAAGTAATCCATTCACAATTTTCAAATCTTTTTAGAATCGCCTCAATATTTCTTTGACATTCAATTTTTTATTCGCAAAAATCGTCATAGACCGACACTGCAGTTTCATTTTTGGCTCTTTTTGCAAAAAAAATGGAATAAACCAATAAATTTCGTTGCATGGAATAAATATAATTTCATTTAATATTATTTTTCGTTGAACGAAAATATTATTCTTCCAACGAAAAATATTTTATCCCTCCACAATTTGAAAATGTTTTTTGAAATCGCCGCAAGAATTCTTTGACATTCAATTTTTTATTTGAAAAAATTGTCCCAGACCGACATCGCAATTTTTTTTTGCGTTCTGATTTCAAAGGAATATAATTAATTAATCGATTCCGTTGTAGTGCAACGACGAAAACTTCAACATCAGTTTTGAAATTCGATTTCCTGTTTTCGTGAATTAAGTTAATATTGAATACGAAAATAATTGCAAACAATTTGGTACAGTCTATTTGAACAAGATAATTTCGTAAACTATTTTCAGTTGCTTATTGAGAAGCATATTGATGGAGTTGAGTAGACGCTCGGAAGTGATTGTAAGCCATTATTCCTGTGAAACAATGTTGTTGAAGTTTGCACCGGTGGAATGCAACCAGAATATTTCTTTTACATTTCACTACGGTAACTAAACTCGCTAACCGAGTTTTTTTTCTCCCAACTTCAAACTGAGTCTCGATAAATTTCCAACCGCTTTTAGTGATAGGAAAATTCCGATAAAATTACGAAAAAAAAGACAAAGTTTTGTTGCATTTTATTAGATTAACTCTTTGTGTCGAAGTTTTACTTGACGATGATGAAATTTCCCACGACCTAGTCAAATCTCGCCACGAGAATATATTTCGTTGATCAAAATATTTTCAATGTTTTTTTAGCATGTATCGCGTTAACGAATTCGTAGTAAATTTATTCCTTTGAATATTCCGCTTCAACTTTGTTAAAGGAACATGAATAAATATAAACCAACGACTTCCTTCCTTTGTTTATTGTCGCAACAATTATTTCCCACGAATTTAAAACTTACTCAAATTCCTCACAGTTCAAAATACATTTATAATGACTCCGGGATGACAATAATATTGTAATCGACACGAGTCGACTCTTCCGAGTCTTTGAAAATGATGAAAAAAAATGATAAAAATTCATTTTTATCTTCAATTGCCTTGATGATACTAATCAGAAAGTGGAAGAAATTCCGACTCGAACTTGATGATTTTGTTTTTACGTTTTTATTTATACTTGTGGGGTAACATGGAGCCGGGTAATTTCGTGCGTTTTTTTTTTTATGTTTGGTCGTATAACAGTGTTTGTAGATCAACAGATATCGGATATAAATTATTCTTGACAGGGAGAGGTTTGTGGGTACGAGGTACGATTAAAAGCAGAAAGCGGGAAAGATGTAACGGGTGATAATATGGATATAGGGTGAGAAAGACAAAGCGAGAAAAGCTGTAACAGCAGGGAGTTGTGCTCGTGAATCGGATATATTCGAAAAACGATCCAGCATCATACGAGAATTTCCTGACAGTTAAAATGAAACTACATTCGCAGCTGTAAACCGCGTCATGTCATCCCAAAAAACATTGCAAACTTGATGTGGTGGAGGCTCGATGTACCCAATAAAAGTTAACGCTCCACGCGCTTGTTCCATGCACGTGTAACCGGTCACAATGCAACCTGTACGGGCACACCAACCAACAACGCTATTCGCCATATGAGTGAAACTTTTCGCCAGGTAAAAATGTGTCCCTGCGAACAATCATTTATAAATATCCATATTCTTTACGTCCCTATGCGATGTTGAAGTTTGCATCGTTGAAAAGAAACGGAATTAATGAATTTATTCAATTTTTCTGAAAATGGAGCCGAAAATAAAACTGCAGTGTCGCTCCGTGACAATTTTTGCAAATGATAAATTTTATGTCACAAAAATATTGAGGCGATTCCGAAAATTGAAAAAAATTTGAATTTACTCCAATGATACAAACTTCAATGTCGTTACGTTCCTTTTTTTCCTAATTACGTAAAGTTGCTTGTTTATTGACAAAACAGGAAGCCTCGTGGACCCAAAGTTTTTCCATTTTTTATTATCAATTGCTGACTCTTTTCTAAGATATTTAATTTTCAACAAGCATTGGAAAATTCTATGGAAATGATTGCAAATTTTCTACTTTAACGATTTTTTATGACGTAACGAAAAACGTTCGTCATTTAGATTGATTTTTTTTATTCAACAATTCCGTTGCTTGAATTTTTTCAAGTGCATTTTTCATTGCGCATCGAGTCCAACAGCATTTTGCCAATGACTCCCGTAGTCAATTTTATGTAAAAAGTGATATGCTTTAAAATTGGAAATTTGAATGAAGAATAATGACATTTAGGATGGTTTGGAAATTTGGAATGAAACGACCTATATAACCCGCCATGCCTATAGTAGCAACTGAACGCAATATGCTTTGTTCTCTGTGTATGCACTTCACATCAGTTGAATTTATATATCCAACTGACGGTCTATATTTTGACCTCGTTATCCCCCTTTCAATAATGCTCTCGAGGGCGCGTGCATGATATTACCACACCAAGCTGCAACAATTTCGCGGAGAAACTTTTCGATGTCCGGAATACTGGAATTCCCAGAAATATTCATCATTTCTCAGTATACTGAACTAAATCATTTTCCAATTTCCAATGCTCATCATTTCGTGCTGTTAATCATTGCAATCGGATGCTTTGTATTACCCGGCGTGCATC
The DNA here is from genome assembly GCA_030522525.1 of Campopleginae sp. 14b. Classification (NCBI taxonomy): domain Eukaryota; kingdom Metazoa; phylum Arthropoda; class Insecta; order Hymenoptera; family Ichneumonidae; species Campopleginae sp. 14b. The sequence continues at coordinate 37,088 of JAPYYS010000645.1, read as the reverse complement.
GACTCTGATTGAAATTACATTCTCGGCGCTTACCATTTTTCAAAATTTCACATCACGTTCCCATAGAAACTCTAGGCATTCGCTCATCTCCATTAACCTAAAAATCATGCAATATTTTCCTGATTCATTAATTCCGACCATTCTTCCGAAGTCCCAAACGAACACGACATTGAAGTTCGCATCGTTGCAGTGCAGCGAAAAATATTTTATTCATTCACCATTTTCTAATATTTTTCGAATCGCCTGAATATTTCTTTGACATTTAATTTTTTATTTGCAAAAATTGTCATAGACCGACACTGCAGATTTATTTCCAGTTCTGCTTTCAAAGAAAATTGAATAAATTAATTAATTCCGTTGCATTCCAACGATGCAAACTTCAACATTGAAGTTCGCATCGTTGGTGCGCAACGAAAAATATTGTATCCATGCACAATTTTTTTTTTTGCATTCTCCTCAATATTTCTTATAAATTCAATTTTTAATTAGCAAAAAATTGGCTTAGACCGACGTTGCAGTTTTATTTTTGGCTCTGCTTTGAAAAAAATATAATTAATTAATTCCGTTGCACTCCAACGATGCAAACGTCAACATGATTAAACGAATCCGCAGTCCGGAAGAATTATTTTTTGAGATCGAGTGATTTTACATCGGCAGATTTTCATTCCAAAACTTTTGAAACGAGATTAACAAGATTCGTGCGTGATTTCGAAAAAAACCGAAAAGTACAATTTGATGTTTGCTTCCGCCTGAGAGGAGTCGAAATAAAAAGATACAATGATGGGGGATCGAAGTAAATATAGTCAGTTGGAATATATACTGATACTAAAAAGAGGAAGCACATCGAAACGGAGGTTGGATGTAGAAGATGTGTATAGTAGGTTCTTGCATCTAAGCACGTGCCGGGTACATAAAACCGTTTGAAAAAGAGCTCTCGACCACGTCTTTCTCATTGCAGCGTGTCTCAGTATCCAAGTCTGGCCAACTTTCTTTTCTCTGTCTTTGGCGCACTCTTTTAGTTGGTCCTTCAATGTAATACAATATATCTGTATCGGGATGTTTTTCTCGTCGTCCCCTCGGACATCTGAATACAATGTTGCTGGTTCATAAATTTTTCACCATAAATTAAGAGCCAGGTATAGTACATGCTAGGTGAGGATTCTACGTGTTGTTATGTACATGTATTCCGAGCTCAGGGAGAGAAGTCCAAGCAACGAAAGTAAGGCAGGGTTAGACCGTTGTGCGTGGGTACGAGTATATATTCAAAAGCGCAGAGTCCATAGAAGAGAGTATCATGTTGTACAGGATGTACCAAAGATTATAATTTCCTGAGTGCGTTTCGCAATTAAAATTATTTTCCGCATTTTGTGTGATATTTTTTCTTCCATCAGTAAAAAAGTCTAAGTATTTTTTTTCATTGCACCTCGAAGGATCCCAGTTATTCGAATCATTAGGATTTTGGTTAAAATCATAAGGGGTGCACGAACCTTTTATCGCTAATCAGAAAAGTGTGTTCAAGCTTCGTTGGAGCATCATAGCTCGCCATTTCTTCAGCTACTTCAAGTTTAAACACCTTTTTTGTGCAACGTTTGTTTTATATCTTATCGCACGCTAAGACGTCATTGCAGTTTGCATCGTTGGAGTCCAACGAAAAATATTTTCTCCATTCACAATTTTTTTGGTATTTTTCGAATCGCCTCAATATTTCTTTGACGTTCATTTTTTCATTTGCAAAAATTGTCATAGACCGACACGGCAGCTTCATCTTTGGCTATGTTTTTTAAAAAAATCAATGAATTTATTAATTCTGTTGCTCTCCAACGATGCAAACTTCAATATCATGAACTATTTATTTTTCAGATAACTCAAATGACCGCTGTCTGTCGATTTCTTTTCAATCTCAAATCAAACCTTCGAGACGAGTGTGACTCAAAATTATGTACATATATGCGGCAAACAACGAACCACATCGTACGGTTTGCCACATATGCATATTCCCTATTACGAGATTGTTCATGTCAACGAAAAATTATACTCATTTCCATTTTTGACAATTGGATAATTTCAAACGGCCCTTGCTTTTACTACGAAAACGATCAGTTATTGAAATTACAGAAGGATGGATCTTTCCATCATACCCCGCACCTTGTGAGGTTTAGTGATTCTAGCTCATCCTCTGACAAGTTCATGTAAGCCACCACCTCCGAGGGTATTGCCCACTGCAGCGAGGGGAATAGTTTCTAATTTCCTTGATATCGAAGAGCAATTAATTGATATCATAGTGCAGCATTTGAATAAGCCTGTATGGAGCTATAAAACTCGCGCTGGTATACCGAGAGAGCGTCCTCGAGAAATAATTGTCATCCGAGAAGAACCTCTCGTGAACTGTGGGGAGAGGCTGCACACGAGATATATCTACCTCAGGTACAAAAGCTCACGCGGCTTTTATCCCTAGCTTCCTGCTTATACGACATCACTCTTCGTCTCGTGTCTTGCTCTCCTCACTAAGAGAGTACCGAGTCGGCACGTCCAGAGTCGCCGCACCTTTTTTCACGCTCACACAATCCTCTCATGTACGGGCACTTCCAGTATAGGAAACCAACTCCATTCAAGGTATTTGTTATTTCTGATAAGAAATCAGAGTTTCCTAAAAAAAAAATTCATGGGCAATGTAAGATCTTTCAATTGTGTATTGGAGGGACCAGTAAGCTTGATGAGTTTCTTTTGGAGAATCAAACTGTGGCTGAAGAGCTTTCATTGTTACTTCGGATGTGGAATCCCTGAATTATAAGTCCATTTTTCCATAATTAAGGCCAAGTACCAAACCGACTGAGCACAGAGCCGCAAGACTCTGTGCTCAGCCGCAGTACTCTCGAAATTTTCAATTCCTCCCAAACCACGGGACGTGCACGAGACTACTCCTTGTTGGACTCGTGCTCTCCCTGAAGCTTAATTACGCAAGAAGAAGACGTCGTTTACCTTACCTCGTTGTCATTTATTTTGTTACGTCGATTTGCGTCCTTCATATTTATGAAAAATAAAAATTCATCGAGTAGAAGAATGGGCTTGGTGGTTGAGTTCGTAAGGGGAAATATGGGAAAGGCGTTTTTCCTCGGCACCCATTTTTTCTATTTTGTCCCCCTGCTCGTAAAACGTCCACCCCCCACATTTTGCTTGGAAAAAAATCCTAACAATTCAGAGCCACATCTCCTACTATCGTCATCGCTGAAATTCCGCGTGTTCCCTCAACTCCCTTGTATTTGATACAGCTATGCGTAACGTATACAGGATAATATATAAGGAGGAAAAAGCCTGGACATTGCGTTTTACAAATCTTTTAGCTAAATTGAAACGTCAATGTTGGTAAAGTAGACTATTGACTTTCGTCGAGACTCTGCCAAGTCTCAAGATAAGAAAGTGCAAAATCAGGAGCTGACCGGCTAATTCCACGGCTGTATTATGTCATCAAAGATCGACGTTTCATGAAAATCGGTCTTGATGGGCATCAAGAGCCCTTTGATTGTTACATCTGCGGGCATATATAGACACGCACACACACTGAGCTTTTTGCATAATTTTATCTGTGCAAAGTTTTTTCTCAGCGATTACGGTGTCAATCGTGAGGGTTTATGGCTCAATGGATGGGGACTAACGCAATCAGTCTCCAGTTCAATTTGTAGATCACGACATTACTCCTGGGCTCCGTCATTAAAGAAAATGGTTAACCCTACCACAGAATTTGCTTTATTCAGAGATAATATACTCGGCTGAGTCTTGGGCCGGCAGACGACGCTGTCAAATGTACTTGTTCCGAGACTCTATCGCGTCTCCAGATTGGAAAAGAATTGATGGAAATAGAGCTATTCGAATTTGCATGTGCAGCCAGCCAACTCCAGGTCAGCTTAATCGAATATTCCATTAGCCGATGAAATTCGATGAATCTGCACATATATGAATCGAAGATGCTGAGTCTATTGTGAAGAAAGTTGCAAGTGTCGTTCAGCCAATTGGTATCCGTTGAAGAGAGAATATCGGACACGTGCCATGCGTCCATGCACCTCAATGTTTCATTTGCTTATTTCTGCCTTTGTCTTGAGGGAGAAAAATATGAAGTATGCCTAATCGAAAGGTAAGGGTAGGTCCAAGGAAACAGTGTAATACTCGAAGGGCCAATGCGAGGCACACGAGACCTATGCCTTTCCGGGATTTCAATAACCATTCCATAAATAGCTGGAGGGCCAAGAAAAAACATACGCGAGGAAGGATGAAAAGTAAAGAAAACGTGAAATAGACTTGAAAAGAGAAAAAGTAAAAAAGTGTAGGTATGAGGGCTCTGAATAGGGATCGACAAGCGATCTAGGACAAAGGCTTTTCACTCGTTCATATAAACATGTTTTATATTTATATACATATATATTTTCCGTATGTATAAGGGAATATAGAAAACAAACGTATATGCATATAAAATAGAAAATATACGCATATTGGTCCGTACGAAAGTCAAACGTCGTGCAGCATCCATACCGGCAAGACATTCATACACATAATAAAACTGAGAGCAAGAGCCTGTTTTGGCTCGCCGCCCACATATAAATGAAAACAAATATTTTCCCTCGTGCGTGCTCCCACCAGTGGAAAAGAGGGACGGAGGGAGGAAGGGAAGGAGAGGAGAGGGACGGATGTAGGCAACTTTATTGCCTCCTTGATACATGCCTTTATAAGCGGAACGAATGGTTATTATCTCCCACTACTACGACCACCCTCTACGACCAACTTAGACTGTACAGTCTCGCCCGAAATACGCTTACACTCTCGAGCCCCCGCCTGGTATGCAACCTATTATATTCATGTGCAACTGCACTAGGAAAGCCAAGCCCTGAGAGGATATTCGTCGAATTAGCAAATTTGCAAGCTCGATCCTCTGTGGGGCTGGGGAGAATATTTGCCCTTTAATATGATTAAAAATGCACACCCAGACCAAACACACTTAAGCCTGGCACTCAATGAGGGTGAAACGAATTTTACGATAATGCGTATTTGATTTTATGAGTATGAATTAAAGTCGAAATTCAATTACTTTTTTCAATCATCCGTTTGTTGAGGTTGCACGTTTTTCGTTACTCACACTATTCAGCTATCTCATTTGAAATTATTCCAACAATCGAATGATATTCTTTGGTCGGTGGGGGGGGGGGTCGAAATGACCCAATGCGACTTTAAATCCAGCGATCTTTCTTCCTTCGTTCTCCCGTCTTTATCGTTTTACCGCATTTTTGACCAATTTTTCGACTTTTCGCAAAACTGCCCCAGGCTTTGGTGATTCTGCGTTGAAAACAAAAAGAATGAGCCCAAGTTGAACTCTTTTCGTTAAATTTTACCCGAGGTATGAATTTTTGCGAATTCGGGTCTGAATGACCCCAGGATATCGGAATAGGTAAAAAAAAATATAATAATAACAATAATAATAATAATATTACCTTGCCAGGTGACGAATTCTCTGAAAAACGTGCCCTAAATTCGTTTTTCTCGAATCATTATCACGAATAACTGATTCAATCTTATTTCTGCATAATAACCGATATTAATTCATTGCCGGAATATTCAAACTCATATATTTACCGTACTTTAGGTCTGTATGCGTGAAGTACCGTGAATAAAAAAAGTAATCGAGAATAAAGGTGTCTGCAGTTACTGCTGGGTGGAGGCATGTTTGCATGTGGAAATGTACAAATACGACTGAGCATATTGAGCGAATTGTCGTCGTCTTTGAGGGTACACTCCAAAAGGAGAGAACGGAAGGGGATTTCTTTCATATCGGAGATATTAACAGCGGGAAAAGAAAAATAGAAAAGAAACGAGAATCCACCATTTGCAATATTCGCTTCTTATTCAATTGTATTTTGAATGAAGCCAGAAATTAATTGGTCGATTGCAAAATTAGAATAAAATTTAATGAACGAAGGGATATGGATAAATAAAGACACTAAGAGAAACCCAGATTGTGTCTTTGTCAAAAGAAAAGTTATTACGACTAGCCTAGTACCTTCAATAATTTTGGTAAATGCGGCCAAAGTAATTTGAAGGTTAACCTCCAAAAAATTAGGACTCCGCGAGACAAATCATTTCATTCTGAAGTTCGTAAGTATCCAACGGATTTTGGAAAGTTGTCTAAACGTTCTGTACATATTTTTTCGTCCATTACTAAAGTTTGGTTCGATACTGTCTGTCAGTCGTTACAAATTTCACGTTTATTCAGACAATTTTCATCTATTAATTGCTCACGAATAAAATATCCGGAGGGGTTGAAATTTGAACCGGAGAATGTTGCCATACTTCCAAGTTGAGTAAAATTTTTTTATCGATATCTATCTGTTAATTCGATCATCAGATAAACTCCCTTAATGCGACCAGTAACTATGGATGCGATGGGGGAGTTAACGGTGGATTGAACGAAAGGGTAGTCCCGGTGGTATAAGTTACGATCACGTACGTTATACGCGGTGGTTTCCTACAAAGTGGCCTTCTCCCGCTGCCAGCGAGAGCTTCAGTCTTCTCTCTGTGCAGCCTAACGCGCGTGTTTCCCACCGAGTTTCCGCTGATACGTGTGTAAGACACGAGGAATTGCAAGACCGCGAACCGCATTCGTAGAGATAATATAAATTCCCTCAAATTCTTAAATTCCTCGGAGCGTATGCCAATCAAATAATCATCATGAGTTTCACTGCGTAAAGTATCATTTTTCTGGTAATTCCAAAGGACTGATGGCGAGTGAGAATTATCCGTACATATTATTGATAGATGATGTTGAAATTTGCGCATCGTTGGAATGCAACGGAATTAATTTATTTTTTCGAAAGCAGAGCCAGAATTAAAACTGCAGCGTCGGTTTACGACAATTTTCTCAAATGAAAAATTGTATGTTCAAGTAATATTGAGGCGATTTAAAAAATATTAAAAAATGCTGAATGGATAAAATATTTTTCGTTCGACTCCAACGATGTAAACTTCAATGTTGTATGAAACAATGGATTCGGTTGCATCCAAATACTCCAAACTTCAACATAATCTTTTCGCAACGTTGAACGTTTCACGAAGGACAAGAATCGTGCTACAGATATTACACAATTAGCGACGAATCGGGAAAATAGGGAGAAGCACAGTTGCTCTTATTGAAGTGCTACGAGCAATCGCATTAGAGTATAATTCGTGCCAATGCCCACGTATTTTCGCAAGTACACAGACCGACTCGTATTCACTTTTGGCCAACATCTACCTTCACTCGCACTATATAAATACCGAGCCACACGCCTCGCCATTGAATCAGCATATATATTAGATGGTATACATCCGCCGAGCTGGGCCAAGTCAATAAAATTCGAACCTGGTCTCCAATATCCCGGTAGTCAAATCGTTCTTGCGGGAAACTGTATGCGCTTATATGTGTATTAGTAATCCGTGAGGGAAAGCAGCTGTATCGGCAATGTGTTAATTCGAACTCGCTCTGCTTGTCAACATGCGAATAGCGAACGAGATGCATTATCGAAGCGACGTCACGAAGAGTCCAACACGTTTTTATCAACGTCATCACAAACACGGAGACCTCACACAAATCATAGAAAAATGTGACGTTGAAATTTGCATCGTTGGAATGCAACGAAATTCAATAATTTATCCAATTTTTCTGAAAAAAGAACCAAAAATAAAATTGCAGTGTAGGCCTATGAAAATTTTCGCAAATGAAAAATTGAATTTCCCAGAAATATTAAGGCGATTTCGAAAATATTTTAAAATGGTTAATGGATGGAATATTTTCGAATGAAATTACGATCATTCCATGCAACATTGAATGTCAGAGAAATATTGAAATATAGAAAATGTAGTGTACCAACGGCGTGGACGAGTGGTGCCGCTTATTCATACTCAAGATTTGACTCTTTCCCACTATAGAATAACATGAATGAGCGGAAAATACGTGTCACGCTTTGTATCCAAATTCCGTAGGATTCAATTTTTTTTTCTCTTGTTTCTCGACGTATTTGAACTGTCACTGATTCGTGTGTTTCTACTGGAATTTTCAAGTGACCACCGATGGGACGACTTTTAGACCCAACTCCATTTCGTACTTACATCCTTGTCTTGTATCCGTCGGCCCTTTTAGAATATGGAGCAAAATTTGCATTTTGTTTGCAGAAATTGGCAAAGAAAAAAAAAGAGAAACGCGGACAGCATGCATTTAGCAATTCCACACGCGATCTGTGTATTTATACCTCGGAAGCTAACGGATCGTTGCTAGGAAAAAAAAAGCTTTATACAATGAAAGCTGTGCCTGCTGTTGCTGGTTTTGTAAATGTTTCGCGCATGGCTGTAAGCCAGCGGATATTATTCAGCATAATATTTATGTCTTTATTATTCCCTCCTCCTGGACCTTTCCCAATTAGTTAACTCTCTGTGTATATCTCATTTTTCATTGGTAAGCCTTTCGAAATGCAAGCATCCACGACAACGCCAACTCCAAGCTCACGCGGCCGTTGCTCTCCGGGATCGGTGTAAAGCCCTCTCCTACTCTACCTCCGACATCTCTTTCCTCTCGTACATGCGTTCCCTACCAGCTGCAGACGTTTAAGTCCCTCGGATTAACCGCAAAATCCAGATTTAGGTGACGCTACCGCTTGCTATACCGACGATGAGTTATCGTGTGGGTTTCTTTTCTTTTTTTTTCTCCTTTTTCCTTACGTGTCTTGAATTCAACTCTGGCGTTTGGCCTGACGCGCAAATCCTGTATTCCACGACAATTTGACGTAGACATAATGCTTTCGGTTTTAAAAAATGAACGAATATTATTTTGTTTCACGGCAGATGCCAACAAGTCTTGGAAAATAAAACTCTTTAATGAAGTACCAGCATTAATCTCGCACCAAAAAATAGATGAAGCTGAAGTTCGCGACTTCGTAATCCAACGCAAAATGTTTATTTTCATTTTCAAAACCATCCAAATTTTTCGAGCTCATATACTTTTTGGGTCACAAAAATCGATCGTTCCATTATCGCAATCACATTCTGCACTTAAATAATGAGCATCGCCATAGAAAAAATGGAATTTCGTTGCATTCCAACGATGCAAACTTCAACGTCAAAAAAATCGTCGTATAAATTCTGAATAATTGCCGTTATGTCAGTTGCAATCTTACTCCACTGTGCACATAAAATTTAACCGAACGAAAGCGCCATTTGAGTATCCGAATCTAAGATATTCTCTTCTCGAATGTACTTTTCTAGAAAAGAAGAAAAAATTCATCCACGACTCAATAATAGATTAAAAAGGCGCTGTGGAAAAAGAATCCCACGACGGAATGTTTTTTCAGCCCACTCACTAGAATTTCAACTATATACTTTTTATCGATAGGAGATTTTTTTCTATTCCTTGAGAGAAGACGATAACGACTCAAAATGAAAATTAAATGAGAATTCAGGGGGGAGGGGGTCGAATTCCAAAAATAGAATATTTAAGACATAGCACAGTTTCACAGCCGCACGTGAATTTCGTGTTAATTATAGGATGGAGAGGTAGTCTGATACACGCATAGAAAAAACTTGGAAGGAAGTTGGGTTTGGTCGGGACTTCCTGCTGACAAACGTCGATGCATATGACGCTGTGATAACGAGGCTAAAATTTATATACTTGCTGACGTCGTGGCACGAATATACGAGCATGTATACAGATTAACATGCACGCCTATAAATAAGTATAGCCGTTCATATTCATAGCGATCGCCAGATATGACGAGGGTAAAAAATGGCCGTTGGATCTGGAATGAAAAAAAAAAAAAAAACAGACAAAAAAATTAAAACGGACACGGCTATGTGGATATGTATATTTCTGCGATAATCAAACTGTCCAACTGTGAGGGTATAACGATGAACTCGGTCAACTGAAGGATGTGTATAAAAAACGAGCCCAAGAGCTAAACGAGAGGAGGGTACATAGCCCATGAAACGAATCGCCCACATATTCGCCTAACGAGAGAAACACACCGATATAAATACCTGTGCGACCAATAGAACACTTTTTCCCTTTTGATAAATTGACGATACCCATGGAGCCTCAATATAGTAAAAGAACAAACAACAACTCTTTGTTTTCTATAAATTTAACAGTATTCGAACAAACTGCTACAGATAAGGAACAACATTTTGTTGTTAATGTTGTTCATAAAACTTTTGTCTTCCGTCTTTGACTTTAATCAAAGAGTCGTTCATATCTTAACGTTTGTTATAAATTTAGACCATCACGAATATTTTCCACGTGCTATTATACTTGAGCTTTTTTTCGGTCAATGGCTTCGCTCCCCTTTTGTTCGAGATAAGCAAGAATCGACGTTAGCCCTACGGGCAAAGGGCTTCCGTGCTGTTATATTTATAAATGTTCATTGCGAAAACTTTTAAATGTCTCTTTTGCTCAGTTCTAGGCTTAAACAGTCCAGCCTCTGTGTCGCCCTGCGTCCTCATCTTATTCGTATTAATTATTCTATACTCGTCTTTGAGAACAAAAGAAAAATAAGTATATTTTCAAAGTATCATACTAAATTATTAAAGCTTCATTTTCATACAGACTCTACCCTATTCACGTTTTTTTCATCATTTACCGACTGAACAATTGGTCATATAGTATCAAGTGCTGACAAATATATTTGTTTCGTAAATTTTTTGGCCAAATTAAAACGTCAATGTCGGAAAATTTCATGAAAATCGGTCTTGATGGGCATTCAAGAGCCCTTTCATTCGCTTGCGCTCATATATACATACATTGCGCTTTGTGCATCATTTTACCTGTGCAAAGTTTTTTCTCAGCAATTACGATATCAATCGTGATGATTTATGGCTCAATCGACGGGAATCAACGTAATTGGTCTCCAGTTCAATTTTCGGATCATGACATTACTCCTGGGCCCCGTAATTAAAGAAAATGCTTAACTCTGCCACCGAATTTGCTTTATTCAGAGATAGTATACTCGGCCGAGTCTCGGGCTAGCGACTGACGCTGTCAAATGTATTTCCCCGGAGACTCTACCCAGTCTCTAGATGATGAATGTTTATTTCATGTTCTTAGACGACGATCGTGCGTCGACGTTTGAAAAATCACCAAGTTTCCCGCACAATTTTTATCCCATAAAAGAGTTCCGATCGAAACCGTTTCCATTTTTTCAGACATGCACGTCTGTCACTGTGATATGGTTCATTAGTAGGAATCATACTCAAATGTATGATTTTCTTGTCCAAAAGGTGAGATGAGCAAGATCTGCACAATTTTCTGTAATTGGGCATAGTGATAAGTATGTATGAGATATTCTGCCCCCCCCCCCCCCCCTCCTCTCTCCGCTTCTATTATTCTCTTTCTGCGTCGTCCCGCGTCTTTCATTTTTTGACTTTTTCAAGGCGACGTCTTCTCCCGTAATATGTAGGAAGTTAGAAAAAAGTTTCAACGGAGAAGAGAAGGAGAGAAAATCAAGTCGAGTATGCTCATGGGGATTGAGACAGGAAAGGCGTCAAAGTTGAAGGATATAGAGCTGCTATAACGGTGGTGATGAAAACACGCTGTGGCGAACGTCACGACGTGGGGCCATCACGTATCATAAAACTATTCAAGACTCATTGCCCCACCGCCTTCCATTCTCTCTCTCTCTCTCTCTCTCTCTCTCTCTCTTTCCCTCTCGCAATTCTCCCTCTTCTGTCCTCCCTCCAAAGTTGTCAACTCATCTCCTTTGGCCGAATACGAGGTACGGAAACGAACGCGCAATGTTCAAATTATAGAACATTTCCACCTCGTCACGTCGAAAATTCCAGCTGAATGATTCTCACCTCGGATCCTACTGCAGGACTTTAATATTCAGTGTGACGTGTACTTCTTGATGAATGATAATATGCTTTAAATAATCTAAAAATACAGAGATGTCTCGATTGGGCGATGATGGGGCGCGATCATCAGTATCAGCTTTACAAAGAGTGCTAATTTTCGCTTTTTTATAGGAACTTACCGTCGTACCTCTAACTGTTTGCTGCGAATGTGCTCGACGAGTTTTCCATTTTTCCGCTTTTTTTCCCCCAACGATTAACTTGTTGTTTGGAAACATTTGGGAGTTTGAAAATAACTCTTATGACTAAAGATCACCCGGTATATTTAGTTCCCAGATGCGATGAGAGAGATTGCCGCGAATTTAAAAAGTCAAATTTGTTCGGACCGTTCGTCGGATCGAAATAAAAAAGTTAAAGCTCTTTTTTGGCATTTCCTTTTGTGAGCTCCAGATTCTCCATTCCGATCGAACATACGGTGTCGAAAAATGTCTCGATCGCGAATTCGAAGTGGGTTGGGGTGACTGATCCACACTTTTTATTATTTAAAATCGGACCTTTCCAACCGGAGAAAGACGGGCTTAAAAAGACGTGGTAAAAATAGACGGTGCCCAGCCGGAAAATGATCACGGTTTCCTAACCGATTATCCTATCAAGTCGCGACCGAATGGTTTTCTGATGATGTTCCGATCGTCGCATCAATTCCACCGAATGACATTTTAGAGAGATACGGTCGACTTGGCCTTCAGGACGTTGTGTCCAAAATTTTATTTCAAAAGAATTTCTTTTAATTCGCACTATATAAAGAGAATAGTGCGTCAATAGCTCGCCCTATTTTGAGAGGTTTCACTATGTAGAATTCAGAAAAAAGTGATAGTGAAATTATCTGTCAATTAATACAAAAAAAAAAATATGGCGATATAAAAATGTTTTTATTGTTCAATAGCCTAAATTGTTCGTACAAAGAAAAAAAATTCATTTACCGTATGTATCAATTTTGTTGTTGCAGGTAAGCACGAAATCCATTATCCCCGGTTTAATGGAATTGGCGAAATATGTCGAGGCAAATGTCTGGGTCCTGGTGCTGTGTGGATTAGTTGTTCAAGCGAATGCGCCAGAACGACATTCTGGAGGTATCGTGAGAGAGGTTTTGCTATTCTCGTCGTTTCGTCCCTGGGGAATAAGGTAACCGTTGTCGTTCTCGTCGGCTACGTCGTTGTCCCGTTCGTGGCGTCTTGTCGTCGCCATTGACGACGTCGTCGACGACGACTGCGACTGCGACGAGTACGAGAACGTGGTGGGTAAAGGAGGCAGTTGGTAAAAGTGAGACTGTGCCCCGGCGCTCGTGGCAGTCTTTGAAGGAACGAACAGTGAAAAAGAAAAATAAAACGAGAAGGATAGAAGAGAGAGGAGGTCTTTTCACGCTGGAAAATGTTGCCACTTCGTAACCCGGTCTTTTTCTCGTACGTGAGGCGAGTTGTAGCTAAATCCAGTCGAAGATAGAAAAGGGTAGGAGAAGGAGTGAAGATGAAAACGAAAAAAAAAAAAAATTTTGCAATAGAAAGTGTGAGGCAAGTAGAAAGACAGAATGGAGACGACGAATGAGAGGGAAGAAGAGAAAGCGAAGGAGGAAGAATAAGGAGGAGAGAAGGAACGCAACGTGCAAGAGAGAAGGAGAAAAAAATGATAAGAAAGTTCGATAGAAAACGAGGGAGAGCCGTGTGTGTGTGAGAGAGAGACGAGTTGTTGAAAAAAGGAAAGAAGAGAAAAGTCGAATAGGGAAAGAGGGTGAGAAAGTCGAGCTTTGTGGGATCGATGGAAAAGTGCGAAGACCGAGAAAACTTGAGACGCCGTTCGATTACACGAACGACGTGAGTGAGACTTGTGGCACGAACGGTCACGAGCTATACGAGAGATGAGAGAATCCCCGCTGCGGCGGCACTACTCCGGTAAGCCCGGACATTCATATTTGTGAAAGGGGTACACGTGTGTGGCTTGTACAAGTACGGGCTTGTGGAGGTCGATTGGATCAAGAAAGCGACGCGCCTTGCCTGCCAGTACTTCACTCCACGCTTCTGTAACTCATATCATCCCTCCAGCATTTCGACCCTCTCAGGCGACATCTCTTCACCAAGCTTTCTTTCCCATCACCTATGTATACCTTCCTATCATCGAAATCCAGGCAGTCAAAAGACTTTTTCAAGCACGAAATTGCCGCTTAATTCCCGCAGTTTCCAACCCAAGTTTTCACCGTTTTGTCTAATTTAACCCTAGAACAGTAACCTTATTTTTTTTCAATCTTTTCTGCTGACTTCGGGTCATACTGACCCCAATTTTGAAAAATTCATATCTCCGGCAAAATTTAACGAAACGGTTTCAACTTGAGCTCATTCTTTTCGTTTTTCAATACAGAGAATCACGTCCGTCTAGGAGAATTTTGTTGAGAGTCAAAAAATCAGTCAAACATAGAGTGAAACGATAAAAAACGGGAGAATGAAGGGAGAACGGGCGCGGGATTTAAACCCTAGAACGGTAACCTTTTATTACCGATTTCGGTATCCTGGGGTCATAATGACCCCAATTTTGAAAAATTCATATCTCCGATAAGAGTTCTCCTCGGGCTCATTTTTTTCGTGTTTTAATACAGAATCACGTGAGCTTGGAGCAATTTCGCTTCAAGTCGAAAAATTTGACCTGGGGTCGACTTTGACCCCAGGTCACCGTTCTGGGGTTAATATATACGAATTGTTGATAAACTTGTTTAAATTTTCGTCTCGCGAGGTTCATGCAAAAAAAAAAATAAAAAAAAAAGACGGTGTATTGTGTAATGAAAGAAACAAGTTTATAGCGCAGTAGCTCTTATCTGTCTCGATTCATATACAGAGAGAGAGAGAGAGAGAGAGAGAGAGAGAGAGGCCAATTCTCGAAATGATCGCAATCTTGATTATTGCCCAAGCAGTGAAAGGTCCTCTCGCCAAAAGACGATAACGCTTATCCTCGCCTCTCGTCGTTCTCCTCGGGAAAACTTGATGTCTCGAGGGTCGAACTTCGTTGATGAACAATCTGTCGTTAGGCGTGGCGCAATTATCGAAATTATAAGCGAAAACGCAAACCAAAGCAGACCTTACTCAAAGAGAATGGCCGCATATGTATGTTTATATATATATATATATATAAGTTTATATATACATGGGAGAGACGTACCATTCGCTGCGCACTAATTCGTAACGTCCAGTAGATATAGGACGATAGAATACACGCACCCTTGGGATATATCTCGGAAGGACGGAAGGGAGGATTGAGAGGAGTTTGGAACGGAGGGGGGTTGGGTTGATTCGACGCTTCGAATTACACAGTTGGCGTGGTATGGAGATCGTTCCGCGAGCAGTGACGCAGTGATCAACGACGCTCGGTGGATGAGCCACCAGAGGAGTGTAATGGACAATCATGCACCAACGTACGAATCCTCGTGTCACTTCCCCTTCTTCCCCTTTCCCTTTCTATTCAACTTGCTTACTCTCTTCTTCCTCCTCCTGCTTTCGCATTCCTTGTACATTCATGTACAAGGAATTCCGAAACAAAGCAGCAGCCTGGCCGGCACAGAACGAGGTGTACGCGCGAAACATTTGATAAATATTCCTGACATTTTTAGACTTTTTAGGATTACCAATTTTTAGGCCGAATAAATAGTGGAAGAGCGAGTCTCACGATCGTGCCTGAACGCGCGTTTTTAAAAAAAGGGAAAACCAATCGCGATAGTTTTTTTCTATTAGGGGTGGGGGGGACTGGGGGTAAGTTTATTGGGATTGACAAACCTACAATGTTCCATAAGATATTGTGATCGGCTGGTTTGACTATAAATCGCTGTACCTCTATATTTATCATCTCCAATGTAATTTCCTCTCGATCTCATGTAGCAAAGTTGCTTCCATAAAAAACGCGAAGACTCAATTCTGGCGAATTGAAAATTTGTGCATTCGTCTCCGGTTATTTTCTTATGTTTGTAAAAGTTTTTTTTTCTCCTCGAAAGCTTTTCAATCTCATGGCTTCCTCGGAGAGGAAGTTTATGCGAACGGAGAGAAGGGGGGGGGNNNNTTTTTAACATCTTGTTTTTGTGCGCTTCTTGTTATTGCGCACTCAATCTAAATGTAACGTTTCATCGGGCCAGAAACTTTGAACTGGATTGCTTGGAAATTTGTAGAATCTCGAACGTTTGGTTTCGGGAGTTCCAAAGTAAAAAAAAAAAACGATGCAACGAATGTTTTAACGTAAACGAGAAGATTGCTAGAAAAATAGTCCACCAAATTGAACAGTTGGTCAATTAAGGAGGTTGGCTACATACGATAATATTATAATAATTTAATAAAATTTGGTAATAATATTCTTTAGCATCTAATACGATGACACAAATTTTTTTTCTATTTTTTGTTTACATAGTTGTCAAATAATTCGAGTTTACACTAAGCAAAAGATATACCCATATATATCTGAATGCTATGCTTATGCATGTAAACTCTAATGTTTAATAACTCGAAAACTATGTAGAAGAAAAATCTGAAAAATTTGTATATTGAGATTTAATACTAAAGAGTATGCACATCAAATTTCATCACATTCTATTAATTTCGAATTTTCCCATTCTTTTAACATGGCAACATTGTTGTGTGTAGCTGCTCTCTGTTAGTTTAAAATCTGAAGTGAAATTGCATGAAAAAAAAATGTATCCGAAATTAGGAAAATTTGTATATGCTGTATTGTTCGATTAAGACACACGTGTCGAGGCACACGTACACATGTACATGGCAGAGTATGTCAACCAGTGGTCCAATGTGCATAAATTACAAGGATTCCCTGGCACACAGATAGGCGTAGACATACATATGTAGGAGGCAAGTTGTGACAATATTTCCCAAGTGTATAGCACTCTACTCGTATGAACAATTCGGATGGGGAGGATGTTCAGATACGTTTCATCAGATTTGGCTCGTCCGAGACTGTAAAGAGCGAAGAGTGAGGGCAGAGAATAGTGGCTAAGGGTGGACGTTAGTCAATCCGAGTATAGTTGACCAGTTGGTGACGTAATCGCAAATTGGTATGCGGTTGTTGAGAGCGGGAGCAGAACACACGAGGAATAACGGAACGTCAGAAGCTAAACCCGACAGCTAGCCGAGGGCTTTGCTCTTGTTGAGAAGGGGTTGCGAAATGACTCCGTGCCTTGACGTCGGAGATCGAGACAAGCCGAGAGAAGGAGATGAATACGGAGAGTGCGAGAACGAGTTAAAGCGAACGGAAGGGTCCGTCAAGGGACGGAGATCCTTCGGCCAATTCGAATTATTATCAGACACGTTGTACATGACCGTTGATGGAAAGTACGCGCGTGTTACACGCAAGGGACCCATGAAAATTCGTCGTTATATCCCAGTAATACAATCGTACATGTGACCTATCCTCTCTACTAATCCGCTATCGATTATACGTCGACGTATGTCACCGATTCCATGTGCTTATCGACTCTCGGCGACTCTCAGTCTATTCCCGGCAATCACACACGCGCACACACACACACACACGACGTTTATTTCTACACATGTAAGTACTAGTTATGCGTACTATAACGCGAGCATAATTGGCAATCGTGTACGAACATCATTTCGATGAAAATTAGTCTAAAACATCGACACTAATTAAGTTTCTCGTAAAGGACACGTAGTACGAGGTGAATACCGATATTACCGTGGAAGGGTGCGAAAACATGATCGTTTCCTATTTCCCCATTCCCTCCATGTTCTTTTTCATTTTTCGTCGTATTTTCAGACCCAAAAACAAATTGCGTGAATCTGAAGTTTGCGAAGTTGGAAACGAACGAAAAATAATAATTTTTACTAATGATTTGTTTAATTTTCAAATTCACCCAAATTTTTTGACTTGATATGATTTTTGGGTCCGGAAAATCGATCGTTTTTTCATCATAATTACATCCTGCGACGACACAGGAAAAATAAAATTTCGTTGCAATCCAACGATGCAAACTTCAACGCCATAAAATTGCAATGACTGTTGCAGTTGAGTCGGCAATAACTTCCAGTACGAGATTGAAAGAATAATCTAACAGAGACTGCGGTACGCTTTATCAACATGATGCGATCGGAGGCAAAAACTAATGGTGCTTTATTCCGAAAATACAAACTGCGAGAGGATCGATCTGGCATATGGATAAAAAGTTCCGATACATTCACTGTTTTTGTTTGATACGGAGAGACAACATCTGTGACGAGTACTTTTCATCCATTTTGCTACGGCAACTGCATGCACGTTAAATCTAATTTTGTTTGATTTGAATCTTTAAATCTCTAAACCCTGTTGTAGTTCGTTCTCACTCTCCCTCTCTTTCTCTCTCTTGTTATAAATAACGGGTGCTTGAAATGATAAAAGTGTGCCGTTCACGTGACCATCGTGTTCGCTCCGATGGGATAATGCCTGGAAAACTTAAATTGAATGCAAATAGACACTGCTGACCAATATTTAAACGGTTGCAACGTGTCCAGTGTTCCGAGTGGTAGAATCGCACTTTTTAAAACGGGTGCTTGGTCGATGCCCGACGGCACTTGTATTTGCTCACGTGTACCGTTCGGGTCAAGCGACCTCGTTCGAGCTTCCCTGTACAAGCCGAGATTGATCGAACGTGGAAAATCGCGACGCGACACAACTTTCCCTCTCGTTTGTTTTATCTCTCCCTCTTCCTCTACGCCCCCTTCTTTCTCTCTCTCTCTCTCTCTCTCTCTCTTTCCTCAACAAGCCCATCTCCTCTTACCACCGCATACTCTTTTCTATATACACAGCGTATTTGAATCATTAAGGCTCGCTCAACGTTAATTTTCGGTAGAACCTGCTCGCGGCCTCGTTCAATTTTAATTAAAGTGCTAAAATTCAATTAAGAATCCGGGTGGCTGCCGTGGCGCCGTCGCTTCGTCGCATATCGCCTAGGGTTCAACACCTCCCACATTGCCACTTTCCTATTACAACTTCCGCGTCTGCGGTAATGCCGACATATAAAAAGTTCATGAAAAATATTCATCGCCCATAGAATCTCCAGTTTTACTTCTTTCCATTCATCAAAGTCGTTTCCAAATCAACTAAAGAATCGATCGCAACGACAACGTATTAAAAATACGTCCAACACTTCTCTTCAATCCGATTTTACAGTTTCCTTTACAAAAACCTACACTCCCAAGCAAAGTGCTTGGAAATTTTCAGCGTACGGTACAAACGTTAGAGTTTATACATTTTAATTAGCGAATACTCCAAAATGAGAATTTTGTGTTACCCATTTCTATGAAATCAATTTCATTTATTCAATTTATCTAATTTATTCAATTTTTCAAATTTATTTAATTTATTCAATTGATTCAATTCTTTTGATTTATTCAACTGCTTTAATTTATTTAATTTGTTGAATTTATTCAATTTATTCAACCAATTTTTTGCAGTATTTATTTTTTCATTTATTCATTTCTTTGACATTCAATCTTCCATTTACGAAAATTGTCGTAGACCGACACGGCAGTTTTATTTTTGGCTCTGCTCCCAAAAAAAATGAAATAAATCAATGAATTCCGTTGCATTCCAACGATGCAAACGTCAGCATAATCGAAAATTCCGTTGTCGAACCATGCAATAGTCAGATCATCCTACTGCTACTTTTTACAGGAATTGTTTTTTAGCCCCGAACTGTTCTCATTGGCAATTTTAACTATTTGTACACACGAATCTATTTTTGGGAATTCCCCAAGCAAAATTCTCCACCGTATATCGGGTATCGATTATGCTGTGTGGGAGCAGCGCCCGGACCAATTAGACCGTGCGTCAGGTGTGCACCGACACGGAGACACGAAGCTCTCTCAATTTTCGCAAATGCAGAAGAGCCAGTAGAATTATTTTCAGAATTATTAGGAATTATTTTATTTTTTATCACCACTGAAAACTTTTGTAAAAAAAATTGTTTTTTTCAATAGCTTTGTACATGGATAAGAAATCATTGGTTTATCCGACAATGAATGATAGAAAACAAAAGTCAATTGCACGTATTTCGTTGAGAGGGAGGTCGAGAAATCCACATCGAGAAAAAAGTGTCGAGTGAGAAATGTAATATCGACCAGTGCATGGAAATAATTTTTTTTAAATAATTTTCTCATTGACATGAGTTCAAAAATGATTTCTTGTTGGTATCAAATCCTCTTCGGTGTGTGGCACTTGGTTGAGAATTTGAAAACATGCGTTGAGTCAAGGAAGCCTGTACTCGAGGTTGAGGGGATTTTTTTTTTTCATTCCCGGTGGTGTATCGCGCTGCGTTCTGTCCCATGGATTTTGCGCCAACACATGCGATGAAAAGGGTCGCGAGCATGAAGATATATATAAGCGAAGCGAGCCGGAGTTTGTGGTTCGCAACTTCTCTAACCGCTCTGGTTCGAGCATGCCAGAACGTTAGAGCGGTCCAACCGCAATCATCCCCTTGAATATCCGTCCATCCTACTGGCGACTTTCCCATGGACCATCCATTCTTTCTTCCAGGCCAACCAGCCACGGATTTTGTCAGAGAATGAAGCAAAGAGCATCTTCTCAGAAAAAGGAAGAATGTAAAATCGTAAGACGACAAAACTGCATCCATTAAATTCGTCATTTCATTTTCGACGTGGCAGACGCAAACAAACAACTCCCCATACCCTTCACCACATGTCACACAAGTGGGGTTGCTCGTGCGTCGCCATTATCCATGTCGTTATTTCCCTTGGCTTTTATGAGGCTATAGCTTCGCGTTCTTAACTCGTTAATTAAGGTTCCTCGCAGCGAGGGCTACAGGGATTGAGATATACATTAAATTCACGTCCTCTGACTTTATGTACAAATGACCTCGAATGAAGTTCCCTTCATACGGACTCCTACTAAAAGATGAGCTTTAATTACATCACACTGACTCAATACTCTCCCATGCAGACCCTCCGCATCACTGCGTTAAGGATATTTTCAATTTCCATTAGCCGATTGCAGTAAAATGCATAATTCCCGTATTCGTAGTCATTCCAGCTGTCCCAAGTGCTCTTCCCCAGATATATCAAACGAGGTTCGAAAATTCGATTTCTATAGGCAGAAAAATGATTTACAAGTATGATGCCGAAGTCCGCAACGTTCAAAGGCAATGAAAAAAATTGAGTTCAATTTTTAAAATGATTGCAAATTTTTCAGGCCGATCAATTTTTTTGGAGGCAAAAACCGATCGTTTTATCATCGCAATTAAAAAAGGGAATTTCGTTGCATTCCAACGATGCAAACTTCAGAATCGTTTCAGATGTTTTTACTAGGACGTATTCGAAGAACTAAATTCTCAAGAAATTAATCAGAGCACCTGCCTGAGCCGTTGAATTGAAATCTACTCATTTTTCTATCCCAACGTTTCATTTGACGTTCCATAATTCCGCGTATTGTATATTTAGATTTGCAGAAAAGTTCTCGGTGGGAAATGTGAAAGAGTTAAATTTCACGTTCTGTGTTCACGATTGAAAAGCTTCGGGCCATGCAATGTGAACACTGTGCCCTGCTTTTGTGTACTATAACCATAGTGCAATACTGAATCTAAAATACAGAACCCGAGAGATTCAAGGTCTGACACAGAGAAATTTCCTTCGTCTCTCTCTTTCCTACCTGCGTCAAATTTAAGCCTCTGGTGGTGGTGTGTGCGCAGAATTGAATCGAAATTTTCGCCTGACAGTGTTTGCCAAGTAAACATACTGCTTCGCAATGTGTGTCGATGTTTCACTCTCTACTGGCAGAAAAATTCTCGCATTTGGCTCTCATAGGTGCTGTGCCCGGGTCTAGAGGAGCCATGCAGCAAGCGAAATAGAGAAAGGGATAAATGCCCTGTAGGTTGATGAGTACCATTCTCAAATTCTATGTGTACACCAGGACGTCTTTCCTATCCAGATTCCAAGCGAATTCGAGACCGAGTAAAGAAGATAACTAGAATCTTGGATCCGGCAAGCTAGCGGAAATTATCCTGCAGGATACCTCCCGGTATGTTATTGAAATAGTCGCTAATTATCGAAGTTCACATCAGGGAAAATGTCCCCATCATGGAAAGACATCAGGAAGAATTTCTGGAATTAGTACTGTTCATCACGCTTAAAAAAGGAATGCTTCGATTTTAGAGGTTAATGATGAACCTCTATGACGTTCTTCATCGCTTCCTGCTGATGGAGAAATAATTTCAACTCACGATGAAACACAATGAAACGTTTTTTTTCCTTCTCGTAAACTGTAAAATTGTTGAAAAAAATCGGAAAAGGTCCGGCGTGCATATAATTTGTCTCTGATCCTAAACAGAGTATGGAAACATTGTTGTTCATATGTTCTTGTGGTATCTGAACAGTGAACCTCCACCAGTTTGTCGACTTATTATGGCATGGGTAATGAGGATCAAGGGTTTTGGTCGGTGACCCGGAAAACGCAGATCCACAGTAAATGTGAGCAAAACTCTCCATGCTCTATTATTCCTGCGTCAATAGTATTCATCTCCTGTCTATCTATTTTCTATAACGTATGAATATACATCTCGCCACATTCACCAAGCCGCTTACACTGCTCGTTTGTTTTTCCTCATGGTTGGAGAAAATGTAGCCAGCATTTTACCGCAGAGCGGACTGCATTCGCTGGACCATTATTTAATGTAGAGAACATCGAGTGAGGAAGTGCATTGATCGAGTAACTGACATTGAAGAGATAGAGGAACAGAACAGAAGGTTTCAACCACACAAATGTGGAAGACTGGCCAGAATCCAAAAAGGCATTGTCTAATCGATCGAAAAACTGATTTACGACATGAAACTTGATTCAGAATTTTATTATACCGGTCGAACATACCCCATCGTTTGCAGCGTCCATGTGTCACAAATTGTTAATGACAAACACATTAAAAAGTATGTCATCGAGACGCGACAGCAAATTTTGAAAGTACCAACGCTGCTTGACATTTTTGCATATCATAATCAGTCCATCAGGCTGCTCGATGGCATTCCTTCCACCTGTGTGAGGCCGGCATTGATTTTTCAATATCCACTGAACAAAGTTTTTAATGCGGCCCGTAATCAGCACATAAAGAACACTTTTGGTAGCAATAAATTCATTTACGAGACTTTGCTCTGCTAGAGTTACAGAAAGGTATCCTTTTCATGAGTGCAAAATGGTATATCTATGGCATATATGGGGATACCCATAGCCGGGGAGCGTAAGTCATTGCCTGCTAATATTTTTGGTGGCTGGATTGCGGTGCTTCCGGGTTTGTGGCCAGATAACGATGTTCAGCCTTCTAACTACAAGAAGGAAGGTTTGTCCGTGTTACACCACCAATGGCTCGATACGTTGAGTCAATATCCAAACCTCGTTTAAGAGTTGGTATAAGCAAACTCTCCGTTCACATTTTGCCGACGATGGTTAACCATCTCTGGACGATGGTGAGCATCACCGGTGGACAATTCTGTATGATTTTGATTAGTGCATCATTACTGGCATGGATGAAGTAGTTGTTCGTTGATGGCGGGGTTTCCTAAAGAACCCGATTAGGTAGATGTTGTTAGTCAGATAAGAGGAGTCCCAAAACAATAATAATAGAATGTTATGATAAATGGGGGGAGGTTTAAAGAGCACTTGAGTTACTCGTCAGACCAGACTGTGAAAAATCGGTGCTTATCATCTTGCTGCCATTCCTTTATCACTTATCCAGCTCCTTTCCATTTCTCTTTGCTTAAGACGTCCTTCTTTGAAGTCGTCCGCGTAACGGGCGCGGCTGGCAAAGTACGATAATGAAAATAAATTGTTCGTTGTCGCTAGCCCTAGCTTTCTCTTCCATTTTCTCTCTGTGGCCCTATACATTTGACAAATCGTATATATGGGTTTCCCTCCAGAAGATGCCGGAATCAGTTCTTGTATTTGATCGTGGATCTGTGTAATGTCTTTATATGTATATATGTATATATCTATTGAGTAATAGAGGCAGCACGCACACTCAATCTGAAGGCCTTGTTGGGGTATAATGTAACTGCGAAAGCGCGTGTTGCCAGAGCGTCTATAAAGGGAGAAGGACGATCGCGAAGACCCGAAGGGTTCTCTTTACGCACAAACCCGAGTGAATCCTTCACGCGTAACTCCAGGGCTTGATGTGGAAAGGGTCGCGTTTTACAAGACAGTTGGTTGCCGGTGGGTGAGGTCTCGACGACCCGGTCTCGTTCGACGAAAGGCTACGGAGCTGTGACAACCTTGGTTCCCTGGTACACTCGACACGACAAACCAAGTTGGATTCCATTCCTTCTATAATCACAATCTTCTCCTCCTGCTCTTCATACCCCTAGCCAGTATTGCTCAGAAACAAAGGGGCACACACACATACACACACATTTCCTTTTCCTTACTCGATGCCTATCCTGGCCTGTATCTGGGATGTACCATCTATTGTTCGTATTTGGATTCGTATCAACGTCCGAGAGCCAAACCCCAGTTGTGAGATTCCGATCATCCAAATTCCGTTCCATTGATGTCTAAGCATCCTACGACCTTGTTGGTATCGACAATACCTTCGATCAATGATTATTCGATATTCCGTTATCTGCTCCCCTAAGCCCATTTCCGACAATTTCCCCCACCTTAAGCTTCCCTCTTTTCGTGCATGAAAAAAGTTATGCCCAAGAAACTCTTTAAAAATTCGATATCAACTAAAGTCCATACGTGAGAGCGATAAAACTTATGAAGATAAGAATTCGCCTTATCTTTATCCAAACCCTTGTTCGCAAGGGTTGAGAACATTATTTTTTTTTCACCCAACCGTGTAGCTTTCGGAGGAGATCCAAACATTTATCGAATTAATAAGTGCTTGGGCGGTGCAAAAAAAAATGGTACTTTGTTGAAAATATATTCTATTTCCGCTCAGTTCTCATTAAATACCTCAGTTTGCTGTGAATTCAAGGTTTTCTTCGGCAACGTATTTAGTTCAAATTTATTTGCACCTAATTGACTTCCTCATTGAAAATGAATCCAAAAACGTTTTCAAAACGTGTTACTTCATTTACGTAAATATAATACCATAGGATTTCATATTATGAGCACAATTTCGAAGGGAATTCTGCAAGTTTAGAATACATTCTCAAATCCACGCCCTAGAGTTTAGTTCACGAGTAAAGGTCAGCGAGACCCGATCTCTTAAGAATTGTAAGCGAAATGTCAACTCGCAGGATTCTTGTGCAGAGTTCGGTGCATGTGCGTGTAGATATACACCGGTATGCATGATACATAACAACATTGTGACGACGAATGGTCGCACTATGCTAAGTTCTACTGGGATTTCTTGCAAAACTGGAAAATGCCTGGTTTAAGCCTTAGCAGCCACACGGGGTAACGCCAAAAAACACGCGCGGCGGCGTTTTGAGCGTTCGATCTTTTTTTTTTAAATATAATTCTTTAATGATCGGTCGATACAGTTATTTTTTCATGGTAGTAATATATGTTGTGCATACAATCCTAAAATTTCAGCCCTTAATATTGAGAAATGGCGGACCAATGAATTTTTTCTGGGAAAAATCAGGTTTGCTGAATTTTCACCAGTTTTCAGAACGCCATCTATAAATTTACGGATAAAAATATTAGCAATGGTGGAAAACTCTTCAATAAACATGAAACAATAGTTTAGAAGTCTCAAAAGATCCACATGTCTTGTACAACTAGGGGTTTCAGCGTAGGGTAATGGGTTAGCCCATGTTGCCTCCATGTTGCCTGGCTGAGGTGTGGCTGCTAAGGGTTAACCTTCCATGAAGCCAAAGCCGTCGGTATACTCGACGTGAAGCTGTCTATAACGAGAGGAAAACGCCTGAGAAAACCTATCGAGTTATCGTGGATAGACCGTTCCAATCTTTTAGGTTTGATGATCGCATTGAACGGAAATTGGGAATGAGTGTTATCCTGTAAAAGAATTCTCGGAGCTCCTTGAAGCAGGAATCTTGACAGTGCCGTAAGATATCAGCGATTTTATTCAGTCTCCGATCATGGCTGAATCAAACGTTCATTCCATCTTCAGGACACTTAAAACCCATTGAACAATCTAGCAGCTGTAGCTCGCAGAGAGCAATTCCACGTGCTCATGGAATGAGAGTCTCGTTTCCAAGCCGTTATTATTCGAAGCCGAATTTGTAAAGTCTTTGAAGTGTATGCTCGTTTTCGAACGGTCGTAACAACTTACGGCACAACGGTTGGAGATCAGGGTTCATCTAATTGCATCCAAGCAGGAATGGTTACTCCGAAGGCGAAGTGTAATGAAGTCGATTTGCTTCAGCAGGACAACGCTCGATCGGATTACCCAGCTCTACCAATGTTGTAAGCCTTCGTGGCAGCACCCAGAAATTCGTAGCTCCTTTTACTTCTCATTCGTGTTTATATTCTTCACTGAGATCCAATCCCTATGACCCCTTTTGCCTCCGTTTCCTTAATTCGAGAATCTCCAAGGCATATGTAGACACTCGCGTAAAACGATGAGAGCCAGAAGAGACATGTGCACTCCTATAGGTATGCAGGAGAAATACGCAACGTTGGAATCCAACGGGAAATATAAATTTTCATTGATGATTTATTTAATTTTTCAAAATAACTAAAGTTTTTCGAGCTCGCATACTTTTTGGGTTTCAAAAATAGATCGTCTAATCATTATAGTATCATCCTGCATTTGAATAATAAGCTTCGCCACAAAAAAATGGAATTTCGTTGCATTCCATTGATGCAAATTTCAACGTCATTTTTTTTGTTGGATCCCAACGTCGTGAACTTCACCGTCGTGTACTCCAGTGCGTGAGTTCCTCTCCTCTCGGCCGGCCTCGATACTTTAGTTCAATGATTAAAAACTATGTTGACTCAACTGAATCGTAACCTTCCGTTTCGTACACACTCTCGAGAGTAATCGATAATCGTACGAGTATTCAATTACCTAAAGCGTGTGAAACGGTTTAGTTTTTCGAGCAGCATGATAATTATTGTGTTTCCGGTGTAATACAAGAGCGGTTAACATAGATATGTGTGTGTTGGTACTCCGCAGGCACATCTGTAGTTCAAGAGGTTCTGTTGACGTCCAGAATAGTCTGTACATAGAAGCAAGGGCTGTTTGCACCTCCGCACTTTGGTATGGTACACAGTAAGTGGCGGCGTATCTACTTGCTTTTGGTTTTCCCCTCTGAGAAAGTAGCTATTATACATTTTAGCTTTAGTTCCATTATAGAGGAAGAGACACGCACACATGTATCTGGTGTACGCGTGACGAAGAGAAACGAGGGACCGGGCCCGAACCATAAATCCACGGGCGGCGGATTAATCGCGGCGGGTGAGACTCGTTGCGAACTAAACTAAACTAATCTAAACTCGTCGAGCGCGAAACTGGCTCGCGCGTGGGTTGTGGCGCTTCACAGACGAACCACACGTCCCCGTCGACAACCCCCGAACCCGCCGCTTCTACACATAAGTAATATGCGATATAGACGAGGCATCCTTCGCTTTGTATTTGAAATTTCCGAAGCACGTACCTATCGTATAACCGACGACCGAATTGAGTCTACACTGTAGATCCGGATGGGGTCAACACGTAGATTACACCGGCTTGACCGATATACATATATAGGAAAAGCATCTTGAGAAATTCCGAGCGCTAGGCCAACTGGGATAAATATTGTACGAGCAAATGGAAGAAAGCAGCATGAAAGGAACGAGTAGAAAATGTGTTATTTATTTTTATTTTGAATTTTGAAATAAAGTGTGTGTTTCACGTTAGGTCATTATTGCACACTCAATGGGAAAGGTATGAAACATATTTAAGCGTAATTTCAATCCTCTCAATTACCATTCGCATAAAAAGCTGAGGGAATAGTCGCAGTGAAAAAAAAGTAGGCGAATGAATGCGGCTGCTTTGAAAAGCTCGGAAAAAGCTTAACCGAAAGTGCTCTCAGAGAGTTGGCGCTAAAAAAAAGTTTTATGATATTCATGAACGAAACTTTTATGAGATCCGAAAAAAATTGAATGAAAGCAACTTTTAGACTTTTCGGAGGCTTCTTTACTTGCCACTAGCCGAGCTTTTAAATTGTGCTCGCCTCGTTGATTCGTAACGATAGCACTTAACCGTTCAATCGAGAATATCTCTAAAGTGGCTCACGAGAATATCCTTGTCGTTTCCGCACACCAGAACGATAGAGACGGAGAACCGAGAGAACAGATCGGATCTTTACGATAAGGGTGTAGCTTCGATCGTCGCCCGTTCATCGACCTATGAAGATCTTGTGAACAGTTCTGTGAAAAAGGGTCACGGATATCGAAGAAAATATAACCACCGACATTTTAACTTTGCTAAATCCAAATAACTGTAGATAAAAGTGATACATCAGGAAAAGAGAAAGATAAGATAAATGAAAACATAAAATTCGACGTTAAATACATATCGGAGCGAAATTGACAAACAAGAATCCGCGATAAACTTGATTTAGAGACGCGGCAGGATCGTCACGCCAATTATAAAAAAAAAACAAAAGTTCGAAACGACGAGGTAAGGTGCCCCCCCGGGTGTCTATATACTCGAGATTGGGCCTTTTTCCGTTACGTTCAAACTCGAAAAGGTCTACGTTAATAAACGCGTCAGTTTATCAAATTTGTAATTGCAGTTTACGCGACATTGAAATTTGCATCGTTGGAGTGCAACGAAAAATATTTAATCCCTTCACCATTTATTTGTATTTTTGAAATCGCCTCAATATTTCTTTGACATTCCATTGTTTATTTGCAGAAATTGTCGTAGACCGTCACTGCAGTTTTATTTTTGGCTCTGCTTTGGCTTACCTGTGACCTTGAGAATTGCCTCAATTCATGACACGAGTGTTTTAACGAGCGAGTTTTTATTATCGAAAAATTTTTCCACAGTGACGTCACAAAATACATATATATGTCTATAAATTATTTTTAGCGAATATTTTGATTATTTAGTGAAAAATAACGCGGCTCAGAGGTACGAAATATTCTTTACGGTCTATTTCCACGGTCGAGCCGTTTCGTAGGAGTACGACCACCAACGCCGTAACACGAGATCTATATATATATATATATATAAAGATATAGTTTGTCTGAATACTGTTCACGGGTTTCCAAACTCTTGCAAACAGTGTTTCTCGCACCAAGAACCTTATCAATCCCTAGAGAGTATTATATGCTCTGGAAATCGTTAACGAAATCGGTTTGGAGTATGGGAGGGAATTGGAACGGATTGGGGGGAAGGATATCTCTGGTGGAAGGGTTGGGAGCTCCGTGAACGTGCATAGGATCGAATCATTGAGCTACCTGACCTCCTGTAATCACAATTACACGTTTTCTGTCCTCTATCTTCAACTCATTCTCCTTTCGACTGATTCTCACGGAAATAGGAAATATTCTTCACTATTCTGGAACAGTTTGCTACGGTGATCATTAAGCAGAGTGCAGAATTACGTGCAGAATAGGAGAAATGTATTTTTTGACTCGTCTGCAGAGTGTCTTGATGATTCCCATACACATGAGACCGCAGGGGAGTCTACCGCACGTACCGTATTTGCGGTTCTTCGATTTTTCTCTCAGGTCCTTACACGGATCGGTGGTGCACCGCGGGGAGTAGGACAGATGGGGGATGCTGGCACTTTCCCAAAGGACAATATAGTCCCGGTTTATATAGTACATGTGTGCGGGCTCGTGTATGTGTCTCTGTATGGACGGCGCGTGTTCGTGTGCGCGTAAAGAGAAAAAAAATAAATAAAACGTCACAGGGAATCCTGAAAAGGTGACTTCTATCGCTGAAGTGGTTCCACCAGCTGGTTTGCGTACCGATTATTTCCATTACCCTCAACGCCGCTAAAGATAACGCAATTAAACGGCAGCTTCTTTCTTCTTTCCGTTATCTTTACGTTTTTTTTTTTTTTTTTTTTCCTTTCCGCTGCCGACACTTCTTCGTAAAGACGTTTTAGCTTCAATCGTACGTTACTTACGTTTTCACTCCGATTCATCCCACCACTTCCTTCCCCTCGTCCCTTCTTCGCCATCTCCTCTTCCTCCATTCGCTCTTGCTCCACTTTGGATTTGAATAAAATCAATTTGCGTGAGCGTACGCAAATGTTGACTCAAGGCATTTCAATGTAGCTGACTGCACGGCCGGGATAGTGAAAACGGGGTGAGGAAGAGGCACCCAACGAAAGTGTACTATCCTCTCTCGCTCTCTTCCTCCCTCTCTCTCTCTCTCTCTGTGAGGCACGACCACAGGGCGAAATCGAGGGAAATTGTAGGTAGGAATTCCGCCTGCTTCGCTCTCCCTCTCTCTCTCTCTCTCTCTCTCTCTGTGTCTCTGTGGCGAGGCCTCGATGGCCCACCAGGCTCGGGCCACGTTTCGAACCATTTGCAAACCAAATTGCCATTATTGATGGTAATAACCATACAGACCGACGAGACTCTTTTTTCCTCTCCCTCCCTCTCTCTCTCTCTCTCTCTCTCTCTCTCTCTCTCTCTCTATCTTTCTCTCACTGCAATTGCCCTCTCCGCGTTCCTCCTCTCATCGCGATCTAAACTACCCCTTCCCACACTTGAACATCCAGGATATAAGTTGGCTGATATACGTACTATACAGTTTCACTCGAATCCAGACAAATCTAAAAATATTTTCTGTTAGTCCAGTAGCAAGCATAGCGCACTCAGTCCCGACGTTGCTATAACAAGAGTGCACGTAACAAAATTAACACGACACAAAATAAACAATAACTGCTAGCTTGACGTCTTACATCATATTTTTTCACACCTTTCACATTCGACGATACTTTTTATTTTCATAATCGGGTCTTTGTTTGTTCTTTCAAGTCGAAGTTTACGTCGTTTGAATTTTTTTTAGAGGCAGAGCTAAAAATAAAACTGCAGTGTCAGTCTCTGACAATTTTTGTTCAAGAAAAATTGAATGTCTAAGAAATATTGAGACCATTCCAGAAATATTGAAAAATTGTGAATGGATTAAATATTTTTCTCAAGACTCGAACGATGCAAACTTCGATGTCGTTTTTTATCTTGTTCCTGATTACAAATGACGTTGATTGCATCGTTGGAATGCAACGAAATTCTTTTAATCCTTTGGCAAATCTCATCATTTTAATGAAAAATTTAATTGTAACGATAAAAAGATCGGGTTTCGCCACCAATGAAATATATCGGCTCGGAAAATTTGGATTGCTCAAGAAATTCAAGTTCAAATTCAAGAAATTGTTCAAAAATAAAAATAAATATTTTTCGTCGCATTCCAACGTTGCAAACTTCGGCATCGTGATTACTAAGGCTAGCAATTGTCTTACAGTACAACACGGTGAGGGGAGAATTATTATTCAATATTTCTCGTTTTGTTCGAACGATGAAAAATGTCCAGTATGGAGTGATGGCAATATTGTAGAGAATTTCGTTGAAATATTTCTTCACGGCGAACCTGATCAAATGGTTTAGTCAACTATGAAGTTGAATAAAGTCAAACATCAATCAAAATCACATCGAGCACCTCGTTTGATTTGAACAAGCCCTAAAATAGGGAAAAGCTGTTTACGTAAATATAAGCAGCAACTGGCGAAAGTTATAACGTTTCAAAGTTTGCGAAAACACGATGTTTGGCCCCTGGCAACGTATTGTTGTGGAGTGCTACGTATATATTCGGTGGAAGAGTGTTTTGTGAGATTTGATGTCGATGGAGTGAGGGCTTAAGTGTGACGGAATCCAGAGGAATGAGGTTCAAATGAAAAAGAATAAAAATAAAAAGTTGGCTTAGTCGCGATGGTGCGCGCGCTGATCCCGCGAGTTTTCCCTCGGCTGACGGTCGCTCTGTAAATCCTGATTAATCGGAAGAATGCGTGGCATCGTCATTGACATTGTCGGAGGCGTTGGTGGCAATGCTCAGTTGGATATATCTGTATATACACATAGAAAAGTCTCTGAGCAGATATAGGAACGAAAACGCGAGACGCAAGAAAGCCAAGCACTTTGTATCGAGAGGAAAACGTAGCGAAATAAATCACGAGTAAACGCGCGTGTTACAACTAATAGATATATAGGTAGACATCGGGTAAAGCGGCAGAGAGAAAGATTCGATTCGACGTGTGGATGCCGGGCTATTTTTTCAGCAGCAGCTTCGGTTTGCTGAATGGCTCGAGTTGAGCTGCCGAGCGAAAAGCACACGAAATGAGAGAGAAAGAAAAAAAGAGAAAGCAGGTAGAAAAAGGAAAACGCCCCGGACGGGGAGAATCGAGAAAAATCCCGTCAGAATCGACTGTACACTCCATTCGCTTTGAGACCGCTCTGTCCGGCCAACCAAATTGGGTAATTATTTATATTCCTCCAGCATCACCGAGCCACCACTTCGAGCTCGAATACAAAGTGCACCTGACATGAGAAGCTTTTTTATCCTACATACGTATATATATGTACACAAAAACGTCTACAGCGACGATTTTGTAGCAAATCTTTTCTACAGTAGCTAAAAACGTAATACAGCCAAATGGGGCTTCACCTTCTATTCGCTGTGAGCACACCGAGCTTGATAAATCAATAGACTACCCTAATAGGTACGATTTGCTGAAATGGCATAATAAAACGTATCTCATTGGAAATCAAACTCGTTTAGAGAACTCTGGCTCGTGAACTTTGGCCCACTCTACAGCACATTAACCACCTTACCGATTTACCCCACTTTTATATGGATTATATTCATCCACATCTTTGTTTCTCTATCTCGCCTCCTCCGATTCGCTTCGTTATCGGCCTCGCAGTCACAACTTTTTGACTCTGAAAGATTCCGAGTCGCGTGGTCTCCGCTACATACATATATGCATGCGGATTCAATGGTTATCTTATCGGAAGCCTCAGCATTGTTAGTCATTCTGGAGACTCACTGACTGATGGATTTCTTCGGGCTAAACTTGAGAATAATGGCTTGTATATTATGGGCAAAAGCTTAAGAGATATCGCGTTGAGCGGATAACGAAAGTGAATAAATGGATCGATCATATTGCCCCAAACTTTGCTGAAATACGTACAGGTATTCGTACGGAAGGATTCGTGTGAAAGAATAAGTGTTGAACGAGTTTGCTTTGGGCGCTCCTCCTTCTCCACCTTCTCATTAGGATTCTGGTCTCGTTTTGAAATCCACACGAGAACTAAATTGCCGGAGCACGAGGGTCATTTGAATCGCGTGCTCGTACGTATGATTCATCGTATCGTGCTCTCCCTACTATCAACTCCCTACTCTCGGTACCTTTCAGCGGTGTGCCCAACGAGAAAAAGAAAAAGACGAATCAATTCAGCCTCGACTCAATGTCAGCTTTCGGATATCCGCAGTATAAACGTCAATGTTGTTTTGGTTGTCAATGTTGTTAGTTGTTTAATAGTGTTCCAATTGAAATTATAATTGCCCAATTATTGGATAATGACATTTCTTTCACTCCAGACATGAAAACATAAACCCTGAGAGCGACGTGATATTACGAGCTACACACAACAATGTTTACATGTTTTCATCGTTGCGGAATACGTAGTTAATAAATAATAAATAAACAAGTTAATAAATAGATAAATGAATAAATGAAGAAACAAATAAATAAACAAATGAATGAATAAATTAACAAAGAGAATAAAAATGAAAATGAATAAACAAAATAAAAATGAAATAAAAATGAAGAAATAATTAATAAAATGAAAAAAGGATAGTTGGCGATGGAAATTACGTCTACAAACTATGTAGACGTAAATAATAAAAAAATGGTGTCCTGGTATTTGATGCCAAAGAATATTATCACCAAATTTTGTTAAATTATTTTCATATTGTCGTATGTAGCCAACCTCCTCAAAATTCAGCCAGACGATTTATAAAACAAATGTATTTGTTTGGGTTTTTCCCTGTAGAGGGGATTTGCCATGTTATGTGTTACTCTTATTACGTGACAAAGGGCAAATATAGGTCATGTATTTCAACTGTGTAGAGCCGAAATCTCTACACAGCTCGAGGCCTGATTCCAAACGCCCGAAGGCTGCTCATTGGATCGATACAAGATCCATTCGACATTACCGCCCTTTGTACATAACGTTAGTGGCTTGGACGTGTTTAGCCTCCAGGAATCAGGATACACATTTATATTAAATGCTTCACTGCCAACGAAAGGGCTGCGAACATACGAAATGTTCACAGGAACGTAGATTACGGTGTTTCCTTCAAGAGCACAGTTGTTCTCCGCGACTAATGTCTGCGAATGTATACATTGGAAGAAAAACCCAATAAGACACAACGAGAAATAATCCTCGACCCAGACGTCCACCTGCTCGGTTTTATCTCCTATAGTCTTTTGCTTCTCTTGCTCTCTCTCTCTCTCTCTCTCGCTCTCTCTCTGTACATCGCGCTACATTACGGAGAGACCAGAATGCAGCTCACATAGTAAACCATTCGACAGCTCGTTTCTCCATCGACCGAGTCAGCGGATAAATGAACATTCGAAAACCAACACCAGCCAATTCTTTCTTCTTTCAATGACATTTCCTCTTTTTTCTTGTCTTCCCAAGCTCTGCCAATGTTTCCAATTGTCACCTGACGTCTCGACTTCCTGTTGGCCAAATTGTTACTTAGACTAAATATACGTCACTACATGTGTGTGACGACCGCACCAGCTTTTGGATCAAGCTCGCAATATCCGACTAAAGCAATTGACTAGTTTTCAGTCTCAATTCGGAGTTAAAGTTTCGCTAAATCTTATCCTGTCGACATATATTTCTGTGTGAAAGTAAATTCCGAATCTTGGCCAGGATTAGATGATGTTGCAGTTTGCATCGTTGGAATGCAACGGAATTCATTAATTTATTCAATTTTTCTGAAAGCAGAGCCAACAATTAAACTTCAGTGTCTGTCTATGGCAATTTTTGCGAATGAAAAATCGAACGTCAGAGAAATATTGAGGCGATTCCGAGAATATTAAAAAATGGTAAATGGATTAAATATTTTCCGTTGGACTTCAACGACGCAAACTTCGATGTCGTAAAATTAGAGGATGAGAGAACAGTGGCTTTTGAATTTACGCTACAATTTCTATCGGGGAATGATTCCTTCCATTATTATTTTTAAATAATTATGATTATTCTAAGATTTTAATTAAAAATTCTCCATTAGACGGACATTGCATAAAATATACAATTCCCTATTTTATCCGACGATCAGAGGATTAAATTGAATATTCTGAGAACGTTTCATTGCTTTTCTTGATCAAATGCTTTCGAGACGAGCAATAAATAGAAGTAAACGGTGTGTAATGAACAATAATAAAAAGCGAAAATTCCTTCGATGAAATCGACTGTAAATTTGCATCGCGCTATTTCTAGAGCTCAGAGACTGGTGAGCGAAGTAAAAGCGAGGAGGGCCGATTGACGGACATTATAGAAACGATAGAGACTGCTAGCAATCTGTATAGCACGAAGGCGCCCGCTACTAATATTCGTAGCTCTACAAACAATGCGAATTCGACTCTATTGTAAATTTTCCAACCACGTGCCATAATTTCTGCCAACAATTAGCGTTCGAAGCAAAATTATTCTTGTAAACGTGTGTAGCAAAATACATGTGTAACGTAGAACGTCAATCTGCAGAGTAACGCTACATGAGGATTCTGGGAATCTGGATTCATACGTACGGAGGAGGCATTTGGCAATAAGGGTGCAGAATTTTCGATTGCGGTTTGTCCTGATGTTAATAACAGACAAAATACAGATATGGACGTGCACAGCGAAGATGTTGGGTACAATGTACCACGTCAAGACTCTCGCCCGTTCGACTCAACCAATTTCGATATAAATGTCGGAGATGTAGGAGCCTGTGTGTATATAACCGAGAGCCAAATTGTACATTTAAGAGTCGTCGGCCCACTGTAGAGGGAACATCGTCGATGTGATGCTTCTGTGTGGAATCACCTTTGCAGTGGCTCTTTGGAATTGTCGGGATTTTGCGCCTTTCTTCATGCTCCTGCCGATGCCAACGATTGTACGTATTTTGTAAATCGTTCCTAGCAAATTCACCCTTTTTCTCGACCTTCAGAATATTATACTATGCTCTACTATACACATTGGTGGACATATATCGCCAGGCCAAGCTTTATCTATCCGCAAAGGTGAAGGAATATTCTCCTCGATAGGACTTTACGATGCGAAAGGGTATACGCTTCTCGCCGTTTCCCAAAGAAATACAACGCCAGCCGAACATGCGAAATAGTACTGGCAAAAGGGTGCACACGGAAAACGCATCCGGAGAATAAAGAATAAGAAAGAAAAAGGTCACGAGGACAGAGACGTGGGAGAAAGGAATACGAGGAAGAAAAAACCTTTCCCGCGGAGTGGGAATCTCCGAGGACCAAGGATATAAAATTCAGACAATCGTTTGGACATTCACGATGTTTATTGGTCCTGAATCCTGGACTTGGAGCAACACGAATGCAACTTTAGGTTTCTATAGTTTCAACTCCAATGGTGTTGTCGTGCG
The DNA here is from genome assembly GCA_030522525.1 of Campopleginae sp. 14b. Classification (NCBI taxonomy): domain Eukaryota; kingdom Metazoa; phylum Arthropoda; class Insecta; order Hymenoptera; family Ichneumonidae; species Campopleginae sp. 14b. The sequence continues at coordinate 628 of JAPYYS010000645.1, read as the reverse complement.
TTGAGCCAATGACTGCAAATCGCTAAATCGAATATTTTCCTCAGTGAGTTCTATGAGAATGAAAAAATTTCATTTCCCTAAATTCGGGAAGAGGCAGGGATCAGCCTTAATGATGAATTCGTTAACCTTCTCAATATCCGGAAAAGTCTGATGGTTCTCTGGGCTCGGTCAAAACTTTTCAGATCGAGCCAGAAACGGCTCGACCAATTCCGTGCGAGATTAAAGTATGTCAATGGGAAAGCTATTGCCGAGAGTCCTTTTCTTATGTTTCGTGCTTTAGCCTCGGCCTATATAAAAAATATAAAAAAACTCTTCAACTGCTCGACCCACGTGCCTGTAATCCTTGGAGATCCTTCTGTTTTTCAAGTCGTTCAGAGCTAAACTACTAAAACCTGGGAATCGTGACCCGTGACTTTTGTGTCGAAAAATCAATGCTCTACGAGCTTCCAATCCAATGTCTTTTTGTGTTATCGAACTCGGTCTTCCATGATGCTGAAGTTTGCATCATTGAAATGTAACGGAATTATTGATTATATTTTCTTAAAAGCAGAGCCGAAAAATAAAACTGCAGCGTCGGTCCAATTCTCGCAAATGGAAAATTGACCTTCGAAGTAATCATGTTGAAGTT
>JAPYYS010000644.1:0-101088 GCA_030522525.1 Campopleginae sp. 14b | reverse complement strand
GTCGTATTTGTTTTTTTTTTTTTTTTTTTTTTTTTTTTTTTTTACTTTTTTTTTCAATGTGCGACAATCTGGAGAGTATTCAATCTTTTGCTACTTTACTCATTTATATTAGCCGCGAATAAATGGTTGCTTTTTTTTTCGTTTTTTTTTCGCTGGAGACAGAATGTAAGAGAAGGAGGAGTGATGGGGCTTTTTCTGTGTATCTCTCTGTGTTTCTTATTTCTTCTTTCATTATCGTTAATGTTATATTTATCGTTCCGTTATTTTTCTTTTGTTTCGTTTTACTTGGGCCTAGATCGGAGCGGCTGCTACCTGCGTGAGATTAAACCGTTACTAGTCCCTGCCGTCGGTGTCATTTCCAGTTCGACTAACAGAGGAAAGTGGTCTGAAGCAAAAAATATAAATATATTTGACACTATTACACAATTATTTGAAAATCCCGTTTTCGATATTTTTTATCGATAGCTTTGAGGATCTTTCTCAATGATGTAAAATTGATATTACTCACCGGACGGTATATGAGGATGGGGACATCCAACCACCTTGTGTTCTCTGAACCAATCAGCACTCAACGGTCCTAGCAAACCCAACGGTACCATACTTTGCTTCGAATAGAAAATGTAGTCTATTATGCCTTTGAAATCGAATCTGAAATAGAATGAAAAAATAATTCAGCATTTTAGCGATTAAGTAATCAAGTGGGAAAAATAGATTGCTCAATTTCTTTGAGAATCTTCCCATTCTTTTGTCACGACTATAACCTTCATTTATTTTTCGCTCATTTACTCACGTATAGTTGGTGTAGGGCATGATATCTTCACTGTATGCAGAAGCCAGTTTGAACGAGTGAGTAAATTCGTTTGGTTTATCGCAGCCGGATATTTTTTGTAAGCACGTTTTATACGCCAGTTCTTTGAAGTCACGATGGTCGGACGATACTCTTCCTGATGTTAGAAACTCGATGACTCCTGTAAGGGAACGGAAAAGTGTACGAACTCGTTAATACTCCAATTTTTGTTGCATTTTCAAAATTTCTTCCAAAAATTTATAATTTGAATCTTTTAATGCTGATTTATGAATCGATGATCGAATCCATTCGGGATTAATCAAATCAAAGGGTCATTTTCCTTCTACTTTTCAAATGAACGTGGAATATTAAAAATAAACTTACCCGAGTCAGGCAACGAGTTGAAATCGCCGCATAATAATACTTGAACATTGCACGAATCGGGCTTGTGACCAGGTCTGAAAGATTGTCCAGCTTGGTCCAATATTGTACGCAGCTCGTTACTAAGCATCATCGTTTGGATTAGCTTGACGTCACAATATTCAGGATCCCAATGGATATGCGCTGTGCAAACTAGGATCGGTTGTTGAACTTGAGCAGGATCGGATGGGAGGCCTGGAATTTAAAATCACGAGTTAATTCGGAATAGTACGTAAAAAATGCTAACGCTGGTTAAATGACGTAAAAAAATGATCTGCATCCATCCAATAATATAAGAATCACGATTAGTTTTCATGGTTGGAAATGCTGATGAGATATTTTTATAATCTATAAAATTTGAGGCATAACTTGAGCATAAAAATGATAGAAAATTGACCCTTTGTAGGCACACGACAATAAGCGCACCTCCCCGGACACACATGGGTGTCCGACCGCTATTTACTGTATGTGTACTAGTTTAGGAAATCTGAAAAAACCGACAAAGTTGTTTTGGGTCTATAAAACGAGAGGCTGTTATGCGTGATGTATAAAAATTATTTCTCACTATTATTATTCAATGCTAATCGATCCGAGAAATTCGTGTCTACGGAGGGTTAATGCTGAATTACTCACAGCCTTTAATTGTACGTGAAAAAAAGGAGCGCCCATCGATTGAAGTAATCTTTCGATTTTTATTTACAAACGATTACAAATAGTTGATGAGAACAACAATGTTGCTGTTCCCAGAACAGCCACGATTGCATGACGAAAGAAAAAGCAGAAGCAACGGTTGTACAATGGAAAATAAGTCACGAGATGTACAATAGTATCAGGGAGTTCATTCGTCGTTATCTTCTCAGTATAAATCAGAATATGACGATGAGTGTGAAAACTCCATAGAGCAGAACGCAGGGATAAGCGATGAGAAGCCGTTGTTTTTCTTCGCCAGACATAGCGCAGAAGAGTCTCGATGCAGAGAGGGTAGCCCAAGTGACGGCCAGCGCGGCGAGGGTGAGGCCGAAAGGTCCGCGAAGAGTTGTGAAGATGCTCAAGCCGGCGAGTACAACGACAGGCAATAGACAATAGCCGAGGACGGATGCAACGGAGGCGAGTGTAATATTTCCTGTACTGCTCATCAACGATTGTAAAATGTACATGAGAACGCAGGAAGTCATAGCGAGTCCGTAAACGTATCCAAAATGAGCTTTTGATCCAGCAAGAAGTAGAAACGCAGCAAGAGCCAGACAGAAAGCGACAGGACCAGCCAAGTCAGAATCCTGTGTAAGATAATTTGCATCGTCGATTTGTCCTCTTCGGTGAAAAGGATTCATCACTGCCAGCGTCTTTTGTATTATTCTGTCCGGATCTATTCCCAATTCTTCCAACAGTGGCGGCTCGTCCTCTTCTTCTCCAAAGCCTGCCGGTGCTGAAGAATCAAATTTGTTCTTTAAACCCACTCCAGTATTTGATAATTCAATATAATAATGATAATAATAAATTAAAAATGAGGTAAAAAATTGAATGGAAAAAAATCAACGATATTGCAGTTAATTCCGCTTCAGATATTGGTCAATTAAACTTTTACTATTGCAATAACAAAACAAAAACTTTTTTATCCCATTATCCTGAATATTCTGGCAAATTTATTATTCCAGTATACCGTCCAATTTTGAAGGAATTTAGAAAGTGTGGATTCAAGCGAATCAACATTTCTTTTTTGCCCTCCGAGCCAATGCGAGGACACAATGGTCATCTGGTTGATTTTTCAAATTGAATTGAAAAGAAAGAGAAAACATTGGCGTAGCTAAATGGATGCTGGAGAGAAACAATTCATTTAGTTCAACTGTAGTGAACAAATAAACGATTTTCTGCTTGAACTGCAAGATAATACGTCGTTTTAATGATCGAGTACAATCATCGTTGATGTTTAATTGACCGTGCATTAAATTGTGGCTCGAATGTTAATCAATCCGAGATTATTACAGAAACTATGACGAAACACGAAAGTTTGATGTTATGAATGATATTTGGGGATAAAGCGTAACGAACCTTTGAAATCATCTCCAGGGTACATCATTTCACCGGAATACGCATTGTGAGTTGAATCCAGATAGGGTTTTTGTGTGTAGGGTGAATATTCTCCGGCTTGGTCTTCGGTGTACGTTTGAAACTCGAATTGTGGGTTAGGTTGACCAAAGCCCGATGGTTCGAAGTTGTATTGCCCCTGCGGCTGTTGCGCCCAGTAATTCTCCTGTCCCGAGTATCCCGACATTTTCGTACGTCCTTTTATTCAATTATCTTTTTTGTTATTCACTCCCGAGTTTTTATGAAATTCAGGAAAGCGATGACAGCGATAAGAAATTACACGACGTCCACACATAACACACATATGTCAGCTGTTTTACACATTTTCTTTGAGCTTATCGTTCGATGTTGGCACTCTCGATTATCGAAGTTAGTTCGATCAGTCGCCGCTTGGCATCCGCGCGTCAACGTTTTTAACCGCAAACTATCCAATCGCTCAAACGTTTACGATCTCTTTTTCCCATCTCAACAAAACTGTGAGTTTATTTGAGAAAAAGAAAAATGAAGGGGGGAGACCGAGAGAGAGAGAGAGAGAGAGAGAGTGAAAAATATTTGCGAGACTCATCGAGAGAGCCGTGCGAACGGCGTGCACTCGAGATGAATTTGCGAGATACCGATTGGCAGGTGAACGCACGCGCGCGCGTTACTTATTTCCTGCTCTTCTCAACCTCTCATGGCCAACAGACTGTACAGAGCTCGAGAGTTATAAAGCAAAGCAAACTTGCTTTGCACGATCGGACAAGTGGTGTGGTCCGCGATATGCTGGTGAGGCCAAGCGGACGCATACTTTGTACTTTGTCCCTTTCATTCAATTGTCCAGCATCCTCCTCTTTCCTTCGTTATCTTTCTCACTCAAAAATAGTTGCAAGTAATACGTTCCATCGAGCATGCAAGAGCCAGTGACGGTTCCGCTCTTTACGTTTCTCCACTCGATGTTCCATCTCTAGCACTGAACAATTCCAATGTGTTTCATGTTAACACCTTCGAGTACACACTGGGTCACGTTGACCCAAATATGGATAATTTGCGAATAATGTAACTTTCCCAGAATTCAACGATTCGAAAAACGCCTTGGGTCAGATTGACCCAATGAAAAAAAAAAAAAAAAAAAAAATAGTAAAAAAAAGTCCAATCTTGTTTATACCCAAGAATTTTTTTAAAAGAGTACACGAATAATTGAAATTTTGATGAAAAACTATATGGGCACGAAAAAAGTTTGCTTTGCTCAGCAGCCGGGATGCAGCTAATAAATTATTTGCTTGCACTCATGGTGATTAAAAGGAATTCACGGAATTCACGAATCATATTTTTTGAAGCTTGTAAGTCCAGCACGTCAAGTGTTTACATTTTAATGAGTGTAGCGCACACGATATTTTTTTTCTCGGAATTATCATTATTTAGAATTCCGCAAATTCCTGTGTGTAGATTTCGTGGAGAAGTTTCCAGTTGTTGGAAATTAACCTCGAAGTAATGAAAATCCTGGAAGATTCATCACGTGTTTGCAACAAATAAGCAGCTGGGCGCGTTGATTAATTTTTAGCAAGAAGCAGATTGGGGGATCGACGAATCTTGAAATATTTTCGGCGTCGGATAAACCATCAGGCGAACAATATTTGGTGCAGAATTTTTGATAATCAATGCAAGTTTTCTCGGCGACTGAGCCACGAGAATGCTCGCGCTGATTGAACGTTCTCATTTCCATTGAAAAGCCACAATGAAAATGAAATTTTGTTGAAAAACGTGAATATTTTGTTGAATACGGTGAACTGAATGTTTTTTTATAATTTCCAAATTTTCGTAGTTTCGACAATATTTATTATTTTTAACGAAAGTGTTTTCAAAATTCACGATTGGAATGAGAAAAATGTACTTTCCGAAGGAACTTTCTCCAATACTTCACGCTGGAATGACAAAATATTGGTGATTTTGAAAAAAAAGTTAAGTCGAACGTACCCAACGAAATATCGATCTTTTCCAACATTTTTTTTTCTTTCAGTGTACGAAGTGAAATGTCGCTTTGAAAAAGAGCGGAGAATCGACTCGCGGAAAAAAAGATGATTGAATATTCAAGAGTGTAAATAAATGTTTGGATAGAATTGCTAATTAAATCTTAGAGATTTGCAAAGTTGCGTGAGCCAAGCCGAAGAGTTTTTCCTTCTGAGCTTCTGGATTTAAACCGATAGATATATAATTGAGTCGAGTACGGCAGCGAGTCGAGTGTTACATGGCTTTGCGCGCCCTTAATGCACCGATCGTATTTCAATGAGCATATTAATCGTCCGGATAGATCGCGGCGGTACGAGCGGCGGAACACGAACAGATTTCACAGAGGGCACACCGAGTCTGTACAAACTTTTTATTTTACCTGATTTTTCGCTATATACATCGACATAGACACACAAATTTATTATATAGAGTTGAGGTGAGCTTAGAGTGCACGCGTTGCGTGCCACTATCCAACTAAACTCACTTCGAGCATCCCCATAAATTACGCACGATTGCACGTTAATTGGCTTGAATTGCAGATATGCGTATCCCGTGGCTCGTTAACCACACCAGCTTGGTGCGAAATTATTGCCCACTTTCCCTCTTCCTTCCTCGCCCTATTTTCTTTAACATTTCGCGGCTACTTTAAGGAGTAACTACATTTCCAACCTTTAGAGTCATGTCATTCTTTCCACTAAAAAGGCCAGTAAGCAGATCATTATTCTAAAGGATGTTATTTATCTTGGGGTGTAGAAAAAAACCCTAAATTGTTTCCGGAAAAGAGCAATCGAACAATCATCTTTTTCGAGCTGCTCCCAGGACCAAGGGATCGACAATACTAACGTTTTTTTAAATAACTTTTCATGACTCATGAACGTGCATCCATATAATTTATCGTTTAGCCACGAACAGCTTCTATTTTATAAAAAAAAAAAGTTCCATCATTTCTTTTCGTCCATTAGAAATATAATTCCCCCGCTACTGGCAAGAACGAACAGAATTGCTTCCATTGAGCAGAATCATGTGTTGCTTATGAGTCAAAAAAGCGATCCAACTTTTTTTTTCTATCTGATTCCCCAAGAAACGATAACACATCCTTTTTTTTATTATCGAAATTGCGTTCAACTTATTTGTCGGGCTTAGTTCGTGTTTAACGTAATAACAATCATACAAGAAAAACGTTATTTTTAACAAGGCGGTGCATGCGGCGTTATCAAACCTGCAATTGTTCATGTCGCTATAATTCCTTAACCTGGAAATAAGTTTGTTTCAACGATAATGAAGTTTTTCAAAGGCTGTGTCGATTTCTATATGAACATCATGCTCGTTTTTCGTTTGCTAAATTTGGAAAGATCAAACTTCAAAAAATACAAATATTTGCTAAGTGAGGCTACCACAAGAGCCTGTGTTTGAGGATTCAAAAAAAAAAATGTGACTTTCATATATCGTTCTTTCGAAAATCAGACGGTGGATCCAAAAATAATTTCGGTATCAGATGCACGCTGTATTTTTCTGCGTTATTCCCAAATTTCAACCCTCAAAGTTGAAATTTTCGTTCTCCATGCGAGATACACGTCCTAATCCTCCTTAACTATCATTTTGGAATAATTTGACAATATGAGGCGAATTAATTAATCAATTACGTGGAAGGCGTCGCTCATTTGATCGTATTGCTGGAGATTTTGCTTAATTACACTTTTTTTTCTGCACCTACGAGATATTCATCAGAGATTTCATTTAGTTTTGCGAATTATTAATCTTTTCGTGACCTCCAGACTGTGCATTATGGATGATCGATGGTATTTGTGCAAGCAATTAAGAGAGGCTTTGAGATATCAATAAGCGTTGTGCTGCTTAGTCGTCGTCGAGGTCTCATTTTTTATGGGATGAAGTTCACAAACATCGTTTTTATTCATTTATATATATTTGTATTTTATTAATAGTCTCCGAGAGGGTGTCATCGATCAAGATTTTCGGAATGTTTTTTTTCGGCGAAGTGAATTGTTTGGTGGATCGATAGGAAAGTTAGAGCAATGTGGGTCACAGAATTCAGTGAAAATTTATCAAGTACCTTTTCTCACTCTGTCCCTCTATATGTTCGGTTATCTTTTTCGCTTTTTCTTCTTATCTTACTTTTGTCCCTTCGATCCTCTTAATCTTCGTCTTCTTTTACTTTTCCCATTCCTTCGAAACTCTTCCTCTTCCTCATTTTTTTTTCTAACTTTTTTTTATTACTATTTGCTTTTCTTTCGCTCGTTTCCGATAGAAGTTTCATTGTTCCGTGTCGGAGTAAATTCTATGGTGAATTCGGGCCAGGAAACAGGAGGCTCTACATATAGGTATAACGTCACGAGAAATAAGCAGTTTAATGAGTGTCGAGATTATCGATGAAGTTCAGTTTCCAGGCGAGCACAAAACTCGTTATCGCGCGATCGTTTTTATTATTTTTTTTATTTTATGTTTTTTAACTGATGCACAAAAAAAAGTCGACGCTTCCGGTCGATCGGATTCGACTGAAATGATCGTGATCAATTATTGCGTGCAATGCTCCGACGATTAATGAACTTTTTTGCCTCGGAGTTTGTTTCGAGATACTTACCTTCCGGTGTCGCGTAATTATTGCATTCCTGACACGTTGTCGCATGAATAAATACTAGTCACAAAATTAATGGTTGGTCGCGAGTGATGAAAAAAAAAAAGAAAACCGAAAAAAATCAATCGGCATTTCTGAAAATACGGGCCGCATTCGGCGAGTCTTAAAATACAGATTTCGGATGGAAAAAACGAGAGTAAATCGACTTACCATTGTCCCATGCAGCTTCGGTGGTTTTCAGCAAAGCAGCAAGCCCGATGTTGTCCTTGGGCATTACTCTGTTCAACATATTGTCCGAACCTTCGGCATTCGCCATAGCCAATTGATTGAATTCCACAAGATGATCTTTTATCAGAGTGAATCTGTAAAATGCCACGCACGCAATTCAATATATAGTTATATACGAATAGACGTGAGTTTTCGTTCGAAACGATCGGATATTCTAGCGGATATTCGACGGATAAATATATACGTACTTATTCACCAGCATATGTGTCGATACGTCGAGAATTTTTCATGATACGTTAAGTCGAATGGAATGCCATTATGTATAGATATATATGGGAATGCATAAATAGGCGCAAAGATGCTGATGCGATCGAGCAGTTTGAGAAAATATTTGCAACGTCAAGTGTCGCTCTCGACCTACAGAACAACGTATTTCTCCCATGGAAAATGTTCTCTCGAACCTCCCGATATTGATATATAAATACATCTCTCGAGCCCTCGAGACTTTCGCACGAGATCCTCTACTTTTATGAAAAAAAAAAAAATCATCAAAAAAGGAAGGAAAAATGGACTGAGCGAGCAGGCGTATCACGTACTACACGTGGAATACAATCTCGTTTCGCGATGTGTGGCACGTAAGTCCAAAAGTACTTTTCCCTTGCAACACTTCTGCCACTAGCGCCCAGCTTTACCCTTTGAAACCAGAGCACACGAGAGCTATCATCTTCATACCCTTTTTCTCATATGAGCTAAACCGAATTGATAAAAAGTCATTGACGATGGAACAAGGACGAGGTGCCTTGAAAATATTTCAAATCTCATTCAGCTTTTTTCTGTAATTTGCGTGTTTTTTCTGTTTTTTTTTTTTTTTTCCCCCATTTCGGCCTATGCCCTTGCGAGCTTCCACCAACCTTTTCCTAATGAATGGCGCAATCATATTTGTGCAAAGTCCAGAAGCAACTGTCGACCTGTTCAATTTGTCGATCACTATTTCTCGAATTTTTTTTTCTTTGAAAATTACGAAACCAAATCGACTAAAATATCGATGCACTCGTGGAAAATTTTGCATTTATCAGGTACAAAGGTCTCGCGAATCTGTCTTGATTCATATTTTTCCAGCGTTGCCTGAATTTACCGTCATTTTATTTTATTACAATTTTCGTATTGAATTTCACACAAAATTAATGTCAAAATGAAATATTTAAGTGGCATGTGCTACCATATTATCTTAATGTTCGTAAGTACTCTCAATAATACACAGATTGTATAAAAAGTTTGCTACGCGCCAAAGAATTAATGCATCCACCCTTGAGAAGCAATTTCCACACGGAATGCTTTTGAGTTTAAGGGAGAAGTAGAGGTAAATATAATAAAACCAGCACATCAGGCATTCTAGTGCGCGAGAGATTGGGAGAGAGTAAGCTGACAGGAACACTTATAACGCTTCAGAGAGTTAACAGCTGTGTCATAAAAGTTGGCGCGATAAATCCGGAGCGAAACGCCCTGGTTTAGCACTTTGGGGCATTTTATAATGCTCCCATACATTCAGTTCGCATAATATATCTATTGTTTAACTGACGTCGTTCTACTGTTGGATGCAAACTTAGTTGTATAACTATTAGCGTGGCAAGTGAAAAATTTTCCAAGGGTCATTGGGCCTGTGTCGATCCAGGCAGTCAAATTTTATCACCGGAGTTCGAATTTCTTGAACCATTATTTGTGAATACGGAAACGTTTTAATCGAAAGACTATTTTTATCGGAATTTTTTCTTACAAAATCCGTTCAATCACACTGAGTTTCCGGGACTAGAGTAAAGATCCTGGCTCACTTTTTTCCATGAAATTATTCAATTATTGTTGTGGTCTTCCTCGCTGTACTCAATTACTAAATTTTGGCCTTTTAAAACGACGGGATTTTTCAAAAAATTTTAAAATTTTCGAAAATTCTCTCGCTAATCCCTCGGTTTTCGCAATCTCTAGAAATGTCTTCTCGCATTTCGTGAACAACAACCGAAGACATTCTTACAGTACGACTCAATAAATACCGAGATTTTTAAAAGTGTGACGAATTCAAAGTGCCACGTCGAAAATTCGTCATTTCCAGTGCCAATCGTCGCGTCGAATCGATCAGATCCCATTTTTGCCAAAGGTAAAACATCTCTATCAAGAGAATCGTAAATTCCCTTTTGATATCCCGACAAAACATCGTCTTCGTGGGTAACGTTTATTAATGAATGTGCAAAACATGTAGATCCCTCAGAATTCGCGACATTTCACTTTTATTCTTCCTTCCGGAACGGATGGTCTATTTACGTGTATCAGGCTAGCATTTCCCGACTAAATTGGCTGTGAATAGTTCGGGAAGTGAACGTAGAAGATTTATTTATCGGTTGGACGTCAAGCTCGAATTATGTGACAGATTTCCTCGTACATACTGATAGTTCAACTGCAAAGAAAATGAAGAAGAAGCAAAAAGACGATCGTCGTAGCGACGTGTACATTTCCACCCGTTAAATTTGGACATGGACTGCCTTCGCATGAAGAGAACCATCTGCTCCTTTAATACATACATTCTTGTGGATACACATCGACACATGCATAAGTGTATGCATATAAAAGTTTCTAGTTTGAGTTAGGAAACTCGAGAGCAGCATAAACGTTTCGCTCCATTTCGTTCACAGGAGTGAGATCAAAGTATCGGGATCCAAGAGACGTCGACGTAGGCATTTCATATCCCACGTGAAACTTCATGCATCTGTTTGGTGTGAGCTTTGAGCACTTTGGCGCAGGCACTAAATATATACACGAGTAGTTTCAATTTCTCTCTCTCTCTCTTTCTCTCTCTCTCTCTCTCTCTTCCCGGAGTGATGAACGATTAAACGCATAAAAATATTGATGTAATGGAAAAATTGCGTTAAATGAATTTCCGAATTACGGTAAACATAAGTTCTCCAAGAATCCGTGGGTGATCGATTGGTCAATTTTCTCAAGACTTCCCCTCAATGCACTATACCGGATCCTATTCGCCCAGAGGCCAAGGTAAATTGTAGGGAACCTGGCCGGAACAGTTGACGATTGGGATCTCGAAACAAATGCCACTTGGTCAAAGACCAAGCTTGCTCGTTCGTCCAACGAAGTACCGGCCTGAATAGACGTTGCTCGAAGTCTCTAGAGCCATGCACACCGACTGTGCACTTGATCGGTTTTAGTTTCGTAAGATAGAAATTTGCCTGCCAACTTTTCTGTTCAGAGGAAAAGTTTGATTTGAAGAAAAGATCGACAGTTTCCTACGAACGATTAAATCATTCTTTATAGTGAAGAGGATCAATTTTTCAATGTATTGGTTGATTTATCCGAGTCAGACGGAGGATCATAACCGTAGATCGTGCTTGAAGAGAATCAGGTTAGAAGCCATTCGGTCAATAGACTCTCGGGCATTGAAGATTCTGGTCGCTTCCTTCAGCAATTACGGGACATAGAGAAAGAGTTATATCTATATAATGTGTAGTTTCATGGACTCGAGTGAACATTGAAGAAGTAGAAAAGTCTCGGGTAAGTTGGCGAACGTTAACTGCAGTTTCCGATTTAAAAGTGGCGATTGGTAATTGCAATCGCCACGTGCGCGCCTCGAGAGCCAAGAGGTTCGGTCTGGGTGCGGGCTACACTGTGAGAGCTTATATTTTTACGTATATAGACATACACCAAGGGCACTGCTGTTCTAGCAGTAGAGTTGAAGAAAAAGAAACCGGAGGAAGAAGGAAAGGCGGAAATTGAACTCCTGGTGAGTTTGAGCTCATCCTGAATTCGTGGTCTCTCCTCCTGCTGGCCTATTCCTTGCTCTCGTTGAAAGAAGATATTGTATAGATGTTCTTTCCACCCTTTTTAGTTAATAGTTTATGTGAGTCGAGGGAGAGCTTTTAAAAATATTGAATTCATTCGCTCTGGGAGATGATACCGAAGTTTATATAGAGAAACTAAATTGGAGCACATTGTTTTTCGAGTTTGATTAATTTTTCGCAATCTTATCGCGTATACTTTTTTTTCTCCTTGATAATGAGAAAAAATTGGTCGCCGCATAAGCTCATCCTATCTGTAATAATATATAGCGAGGGTATAAACGGAAAATACGCTCATTCGTCCTTTTAAACTGGGCATACGACACTAAATGTTGTTATCTCTAATGGTTACTTTTTCTGAGGGACCACCGCTGCTCGTTATGGAGATATATACTTTACGAGACATTAATAGAGCGCGATATGTTGTAGATAGCAGGGTTATATACTCTGGGCGCGACAGCCTTATCCCGGAAGCCATCCTTATACCGAAGGACATACTTAAATACAAACCGCGATTGCATATAAGTATCCTTACCAGTTCGCTATCTCCTGTCCTATATACATATAGTCGTCAAGTACTCGCAGCACTTCACCCACTGTACGTCAGGATAATGGGCTTTCAGGACCGTGTACGCAATGATCTTGTACCTGCTGACGCGAAAACGCCCCTGCGACAATGAGCACAAAATAGATATTGCATTGCAGGGTTCAGTCTTCTCGGCAAAACTCTATAGAACTAAGTCAACGCAGGTCGGCTGCGAGTGATAAGAGCTCCTTAGGGAAGGCAAATTCTTGAAGGTATTGTCACTTATTATTCCTATCCCTATCTTGTCAGGACTCAATGAGCGTTTCCGCGGTGAAGAGTCACCCGTAACTTGTTTTGCGGGAGTAATGTTCGTTGTAAACTGATGAAAAAAAAAAATAAAAAAAATAAAATGGCCAGGGCAGTCGGAAAGAATGGATGAGCGACAAGTGCTAGACAGGAAGAATCTGGCCGGCGTCCTCGTTTTGCGAAGGGTTGCAGCTACTGGCATCGTCTATACCCCTGGCGCAGGGTGATGAAGCCTTTTTTCCGAATGGATTGTCAACGCAGAACGCCCCAAGGGACGAGTCTCTTCGCCCTTTCGAGAGTCTTTTCTTTTCCCAGTTCTACTGTTTCACTTTTTTCTTTTCCACGGTCCTCCCCGCCTCACCGAGTCTCTCACTCTTTCGCTACGAACATCGTTCAACGACAAGTACAGAGAAGGACGCCGGAGGCGGGTAAAAAAAAGGCAGGGAGTGAGAAACCGCGAACTGGCAATGCCACATAGTGCTATAAAGGTTATCGGAGAGTCTACGAGAAAAAAACCATCCGAAAGAAATAAAATAGAATTGTAGAACGAGATAAGAAGGAAAAAAGGGAGAGAGTGAGGGAAAGCGGAAACGTTTGCAAGCGTAAGACCATCCGTATGTTCACTTACTTGGCTGTTCTATAGAAAATGGCACATCCATCGACGTACTTGCGGTCGTTCTCTGCCATCGTTTTCGCCCGGGACTTGGGCGAGAAAATCCCATCATAACCGTCGTGCTTTAGTTCCGGCAGGAAGAAATTGTAAAATTGATCAGTCTCGACTTCCTGAAGACTGATAAGATCAGCCGCGTAATGACGTATCTCGTCGAGTATGCCTTTTTTTCGATACTCCCAATCCAGTGCCCAGCTTGGACAGTAACCATACATTTGTCGCGTTGCGTACTTGTCGCAAAGGACGTTGTAACACATCACCGTAAAAATGCCTGAAATCATAAACGAACAATATCCCATAAGCTTTTCATATATCAAACTTATTATTCATGAATGAAACAAAAAGATAGACAATAAATGTAACTTTTTTTTTGTCATCAATAAAGCATACCCTGCCGGATGGTTAAACAAATTAATATTTTATCCTATTTTGGAAGTAAATGTGATTTCCCTTGATTACAAGATTCTATCGCCATAAGTATCGCCGTACGGACCATTTTGGCACTTTTAGGGTTGCATTTCTAGAAAGGACGTTGCTGCTACATCTCGGTCGGCCTTTCGATGAATTGAAACTGGGGATTCGGAATTTAGAACGAACTGACTAATTGGCCAGTTATATAATCAGGGTCAGAGGTTATCAGGGGCTCCGCATGAAAATTGTGATTTGGTACATATGATGAAAAAAACGAGAATATTATTGAGAAAAGTGAGCGGCTAACAAGCAAGAACTACATGTGAAATCTCTGGAGCTTCGGGCCTGGAAACGCTCTCTGTTTCTTGCTGTACTTTCGGTTCCATCCTTTGAAATCACCAGGGCAACGAAACTCCTCAAGTTGTTTGGTAATTTGCTGGTGGTAATCCCGCGTTCGATTTAATTCCCTCTGGGAGAGGGAGACACTACAAGTGTGCGCCTCTTCTTTACTCTGGGTGCACTTACTTGGCCTCTCTTCACCGCAAATCAGGATCAGACGAGCGATCTTAGAACTCTCGTTGCGCAACGTACTTTGGCAAATCCTGCGAACGATAAGTCGTGCAACGGTAGTATTGCAACTTGTACGAGCAAGCTCGTTATAACTATAGATGCTCACCTAAGATGGATATATAGATAGATGTAAAACCGTCTTCCTTTTCCCTTGAGAAGAGAATTCTCGGTTCGGTTCGAAGAGGCGCTTATGCGGTTGGTTAGCCCGCGGCAATCGCATTTGGGAATATAGCACACATCCTACATTGCCGGACTGGTATTTACTCTGAAGTATCCCTCGGTCATCCTAAGTCTCAACGACGGAGAGTATCTACTAGAAGGCATGAAACCTGAGCTACGAATAGGCAATAGAGCGCGAGTGAGCCGGCATTAAGCTCGAGGTCTCTGCCGGATCTTGGAAGCGTCATCCATTTGGTGTACATGTTGTGTCATGGTATTCGCTCGCTATAGATATGCCCAAGGTACATGATCCTCGAGTAGTGTCAGAAACGAAAAGGGCGCGCAAACCGATTCGCTTTGTGTTGAAATGTGTGCAGGTTACGTCCGTTTGTGTCGAGCCGAAATCAAGTTATCAATGCACAAGGATCCCGAAGCCATACCGCGGGAGAACTGAATGGAGTCGGCGGACCAGAGATTCCTAGAACATTTGTTGGTGAGCAGCAATCGACTCTGGGGGATGTTAACGTCTCGTCGTTGCTGCTTTGTGATCCTCCATGTCCTCCACCAACTTGTGTGAAAAGCTTTGCACCGGCCGGAGCTTCCAGTAAGCTCTCTAACCCGCTAAATGGCAGTTAGAAGGATGAAATCGAAGGAACGAGATGAGGAATAATCGCACATAACTTAAGACACTCAAGTATCGAGACCGAGAGCACATGCACGCAGTTTCTCGCTTTTACTGCCGCAATTAAATCTTGGCAGTCGCATCGTTTACGACCCTCTTCATCCCAATTCTATTTCCTTGAGCGTTCAATCTTATACTCGCGGTTCTTCCGATCACCACCGATCAACTTACGGGCAATTTTGCCGTGACCACGCGCAATTTACAACGGTTACTCGCTCTTCTCTTCTCCTTCTTTCTTGCGCTAACTCTTCATCTCATCTTCCCTGGTTTTCGAAGCTATAGTGAAACAATGAGAGAGGATCTCTTTTCTCATACGTATGTCAGCCCGAGCAACTTCGGAGAAGCTCCTTCTCCAAGTCGTTGAAGAAAACGCTCGAAAGACGAGAATGCTGCGATAAAATAATCGAGCGCAAAATCAAAGAGAAGTAATTCGATTCGAAGGAAGCAGCTTGATGGCTTCAACAGAGTCCGCACCGCTCATTCATTTAACATCCACGCCAAAGCTTCGATATCCTAACTGGTTGAATACCCTTCGTGAACTATTCGTTTTATAGTTTACAGCGCGAGGTTTTCCATATGATCATTACGATGGAGAAGAAGTTGCAAAGGTCTCGGTATTGTGTCTAATGTGACAGTGCAAACTCGGTTGAGCCTTGACGTCGCAGGATAAGAGGATCAGCATAAAGTTTGCCTTGGAGGGTTACGACCAATGTATGCATAAATTGTCAAGTTCGTCGGGAGGGTATACACGTAGCTCTCGCACCTCGGTAAATATACGAACTGGCATTTCTAGACGTACGTTAAATGTGTTGCGTAGATGTTACGTCTCTATGCAGATGCACCCATTTGTATATAACGATTTGTACATATGGGATTCGTATGGTGCGTTCAAGTGCTCGAAACTTATAACACGTGCAAAGCTCCCGAAGTTACACGTACCTACGATTCAAGATCCAATGAAATTTCTGAATATGAATTAGACGCGTGTTCCAGCCAGATACGAGCGCTTTAACACGATTTCCTTTCGCTAGATGCCTTTCAATTTACTTCACTCACACAACAATCTCACCCCTGACTCGATTCATCATTCCATGAAGAAAATCATCTTCAGAATAATATCAATCTTCTACGTTTTAACGTTTACGCTCGTTGTTTGAGGTGATTCGATTGGAAATTGACATTATTGGGCATCAATGGGAAATCTCTATTAGTTTTTCCAATGCAAAGCTTCTTGCATGTGTTCAAACGTTCTTTTTATATATACAAGACCGTGCTATTGGATATTTTCGATCGACAATTTACAAATTCCCGTAGATGATTTTTCCACGTTGCAAAATATAGTTTTCAAGAGACTTTTCCTTCAGGGTATCGAAGCTAGACGAAATCGTAGGAAATGGAGTGGATGGGAAAAGAGAGCATGCAGGGGGTGGACAGGCGTGGGTAAAAATATATGTGAAACGATATTTTTCAATTCTTTCGCTTCGTCGAATATGTAGGAACGAAGTATTATTACGATCCACTTCTTGTTATCGAGAGAGCACACGAGGATTGAGTTTAGAAATCGAAGGGGTAACTTTTCAAGTGCAATACAGCATTTGTATGTTTTTTTCTATTTTCCATGTCCGGGATCATCGATATGTCAGCTTTGCGAGTGTATTGGGAATTTGTGAAAATCGGAAACACATTTTTCGTGATTTAACTCGATCGACAAATCCCTCCGTTCATTTCTTATATCCTTCTCGGCGAATTACGTCTACCGAGAATCCAACTTTAATATATATGTTTATATAAATACATACCCGCTATAGATATACCAGTGAGTATGTATATTCGAACTAATTTCAAGCGGAAAGGGGTCTCCCGCGTCTTCTCTCAGAACGATAGACGACCCGGGTGCAGCGGGTGGTGCAATCGCAGTAAATCAGTGGTTCTATTACGGTGAACGCGAGAGCGTCGACGACGCGGCGGGCGATGCATAGGGGATTCTCCGCGCACAGTCGCCACTCTGTGGGAGGTTGCTAAAGTTATTTCGTAACATGGTTTGCACAGGGTGTAAATAACTGTACATGCTCGAGAGTAAGTGAGAGAAAAGAGATTGGGAGGGACTCGCCGTACGGTCATATCGCAGTAATAAACAAATACATTACTGCCATCACAACGATATATTAACTGTGAACTGGTGGCGATGCACCAGGTGGCAATGAGCTTGCAAGAAACGATTTGAAAATCAGCATTTGCCATTGAGGAATATTCAATAATAAAGCATTACACCTTGGAGTACTTAGTCCACCGATATGTCAAGTGATGAATATGATGAATGCGAATGAGACGACCAGAGGGAGGAGTTTTCTAGAGGTTCGCATTAATGGGAATAAATATGAAATTTTTTTATTTCGTTACCAAAAAAATAAAAGAAACTGTCATACGTTTTGCTGATCGGCCTTCCTTGAGCTATATTCGTGCTTTCTAATCATCTCTATTCTCATCAGGCCTCGACTATCAATGTATGGAATCTGTCTCTGATATTCTTGTTCGGGCGAGAATCAATTCAAAGATGTGACATCTCAGTAGCCAACGATCTAGCGGAAGCCAAGAGAGAGAAGGAGAGAGATTGAGGTGGATAAGGAAGGAGGGCTCATCATGGATGAAATATATATGCAGACGAATTCACAGGAGTACGTGGTTCCAGGCCAGAGGTGCCTGAGGTTGTATCTGTCATCTCTCTCATAGCTTGTACTGCTCATAGTTAATAACCCCTTGGCCATTTGGAAGATAACCAGAGCGAAGGTATACCCGCGAGTGCATTAGCTTAATTGCAATAGCTACGGACGACCACATCGTTATATATGTTGGAAATTTAATGCGGAACCTACCATCATTAATATCCATCACATTCTTTTCAACGATTTTATCAGATTCACGAATTACTACCATTTTTAGGTTACCAAAGCCACTGATTAGCAACGTAATTCATTATCGAAACGATATTTCTGTGTCGATACTCTCAACACGAACCTGAAGACAAACATCTCGCACAGAAAGTAAAAAATAAAATACGGACATAATTATATTCCTCTTATTTTTTCGAGCTATCCCTTTCTACGTGATGTATCCTTCCGGGATGGGTGTGGCAAGTACAGAAGCGATCAGAACATCTGCCCCGACATATTTTCATCGACGTTTATCTATTTTCGCGATATACACGTCGCTGGCCCCGACCTTTGCAGACACTTACAAGTCCGTCCGAAATTCTATCGCTATCTATAATTATTTGACCTAAAAACCTATACGAGAACACTCGGAACCGATATTATCATTGTTTCTAGGTTATATAATTGTGACCTTTAAATGACACTCATTCGAGAAACCTTAAAAGGGGTTTGGCCTATAAGCGAATACATTCGAGGATATAAAATATACTGAGGCTTTTTCTCCAGCACTTTTTCCAGGTGTTTTTCATGGGACAATTGGATGGAGAGACAATCAGCGACTCTTTTCCGGGCGGATCTCCTCTCCCCCTTTTTGGCCTCCAGCCCTGACCAATCTGACAAGTGATGGCGCAACTTGATGTACGATAGTGAAAAAGTTTGGAGAAAGAGCGCGCATGATGGCGCGGGTAGGTTTGGAAAAAGCTGCCAGGGCGTTCGAAGGAAAAAGTTATTGCGGGAAGGGTTATCGCGATTCTAAAATATTCGATCGTGCCGGATACTTCATTTTCTTTTCTTTTTTTTTTTCATGATCAGGAAGTCTCAGGCTAACCTCGTTCATTGACTATTCTATTGAAAGCTCGATCGATGTTAAGCTGAATACTGCATCCAAGTAGTGCATTTAATTCGCTGGCGAGTTAGATATCGCAATACAATATAACGATAGGATCGATGAGCCTCCGTCAGTAGAAGCGAATAGAAAGCACTCTGGTAGACTATCAGGAGTATTGGGAAAGAAAAGAGAGTGTGTGTATATCGAAATAATGGAAAGCACACATTGAAAATCGCAATGACTGTATTGACATTGGCGTTATCGACGAATCGATAATGCATTTGGTGCATCGTCAAGTGCATCAAGGCTCGATATAGAGTGTCCGACCAGAGACGGCCACGTATGAAAAAGTTCAGGATGGAATTTGGCGTCGGGAAGTCCGCAATATCATTTTTCGATTAGTCCTCGCACAGAATTATTAATCAGAAAAGTTGAGATGGGCACTTTCAGAGCCAATCTTGTTGAAGGGGTGCGAGATAGCGCAAAAATACACAGGACCAATATTATAGGGGTTAAAATTTCCTATAAAAAAGGTCGTATACTTTGGTCTCCCATCAGTGATGGTTTCAATGTAAAAGTCACCTGTATGAAGATCTGGAAGTTCACCTTTGATCCGAATGGATTTTTTATGTCTTTCCCGACTCCCTCGCCAGAACTAACGTTCGATATTTACATCAGGGTGATAAGTGATTATTTATGGCAAATTTTATAGTCGATTGGTTTGGTCCTATAGATTTTTGTGGTATCCTCGAGCGAAAACCTGAAAAATGCTTTTTAACTTTTTGGATCAGAATCTGAGCTCCGACCCGACGACAAGCTCGAGGAATCAGTCTGTATTTGTCGTATCAGCACTCAAGGACAGATCGTTGCCGGAGTTCTGCGGATACCGAACTTTATTGTACATTACGTTTGACATTCGATGCACTCGATGCACGCGACTGTCCTTCCAAGATCGAAGGTCGTCGAAATATTTTATGGAATTTCGTCTCTGCCAGTTCGATTATTCAGGAGGTTTTGTGTTTGTTTGTTTAATGATGTTTACATCATTAAATACTGCTGCGGCTAACTGAGTCTTCGTCGGGTAGATAAAAAATGCCGAATGAAAATTTCACGCTTGGAAAAATCATAAAAAAAAAAAAAATAATCAACGGGAACAGGCTACGGAGAAAAGATAAAAGCGAATGGGAACGACGAGAAAAATCCACAAACCGGAGGAAGGGTAGCGGATAAAGGTTGAGTAGGTTGCTACTCAAAGCTAATCAATTTTTCTCACTTCATTACGACAAACATCTTGTTAACGTTGCTCTCGAACAGAAAAGGCAAAAGTGGAACCACTCTCGGAAACGTGAAGGGTCGAGCAAAAACCGGAAGGAAACGGCACAGAAGCTAATAAGATCAAGAGCACTGTATTTTCTTTTTCCACCCTTTTTCCTTTTTCTCGCGCGATCACGTTTTTTCTTGCTTTTTCGTATCCTTCGGCAACTCAACTATATAAGAGTCCTTTCATACAGTAACCCAACTCCCCAAACAAAGAAAGAATTAACGGCCCAAACAGTATTACCGGATCCTGGCTGTCATGTGGGCAAAAAATTATAAGATGTTACCCGGTTCGTAAAAAAATTGCTGTACCGAAATCTCATTTAGCTCGCAACTGATTCACCTTCGATAATTTCATTTGGAGCTTTCAACTTAAATTCATCTTAAACTTTACACAGACAAGAGTAAACTGTGAAATTCACAGTTTTTCCACATCAGTAGCTTTTCGAGGGAACGAATCATCGAAATTTCATTCATTCTGAAATGATAAATCTGGAATTCTGGAAAAAATCTTGGATCCATCATTTTTCCATTTGATACACGCGGTTAAACACATTTTCCAACATTTTTGAACTTTGTTTCTGAGTCATATGTCTGTAAATTGAAAATATGGACCGCGGTTTTTTGCGAACAAATTTTACATCGCGCGGTTTTTTACACAGAGCGTCCCGCCGTTTCTCTCGACACAAAAATATAAAAAGAGAGCGCGCACAGTATATTTGCAAGTCTATCTTCGTTTCATTTTCCCAAGAAAAATAGTGAACGTAGTTCCTTGCGTATTCTGCTGTGAGAGCACACTGGACCAACGTAGACGTTGGCAAAGTTTCTAGCAAAGGGCCTGCTCCCATTTCAAAGAGCTTGAGCTCACTGCCTTCTGTTTCTCAGAAAGAAAAGTCCTCGGTGTCTCGCATTTTAATGTTTAATATTACGATACATCAGGATTGCTTGGACCGATCGGCTCCTGAGAAGAAACCAATGGAAAGGAAAGAGTAACCAATTTCATTGGCAAATTGTTGCCAAATTCTTGTTCACCATTTCTTCGTGCATGCGGTTATGTAATAAAAATGCTTGAATTGATGACATTGAAAGTTGCGTCGTTGGAATCCAACGGAATTCTTTATTCTGGTCTGTTTTTTAAAAGCAAAGCCAACAATTGTCATACAATGTCCGTCCATGCCAATTTTTTGTAAATGAAAAACCGAATTTCTCAAAAAATTGAGGGAATTCAGAAAATCTTAAAAATTGTGAGTGGATTTCATATTTTTTTTTATATGAAAAACTTGACTTTGAGCCATTTTAGCATTGCCTTTTTAATCTGCACAAAGAAATTGACAGCAGATAATTTAGTGAATTAAAATCAGAACTCAATCCATGTTTAACCTTTCCGTTGACTTTGAAACCAGAATTTCAAGATTTTATTTAACTCTTCCGATCCCTGTCCTTTTTCAATGTTGTCTCCTCATTTTTCCCACCGCGGTGTTTTAAACATTTATGCTTGAAATTGAATTTACGCGGCTGAAGGCCGTTGTCAATTAGGTTGGTCCCTGTCGTCATCAACGTCTCATTTCACTCGGGGTCTTTTATGCCCCTTCAATGTATTGGTATAACACACTTTCCATGCTTTAGACACCGCACACTCTACAACATTCTTGGACAATTCGTTAGGACAGGGTGGTGCGTCCCAACAAAGTGAAAAGAACATCGATAGTCAGATGGAAAAGCGCGTTATAGATAAATGAGTTTAAAAGCTTTTTTCTCTTCTTTTTAGCCTTTTCGCCCTAAGGAAAGAAGAGAAGTCGATTTACGACACACGAGGAAGATGAAATGAACGAGGAAGAATGTACACTTCCTGTTGAGATAAATATAGATACAAGAGAGTTTAATATTTTATTTGTGTCTTCGTCGCATTATTTTTTTTCCATCATTTCCGTCTCGTATTCCTTCGAGCTGTACACTTATTTCCCAATACTGCGATATTATACGGCATTTTATTTTTTTCTCAAATGCAATCGACTGGTCAGCGCGAAAGATCTAGTTTAATGTATATTGTACGGATATAAAAATATATATGTAGCTGTGTGTCTTGGTAAAAAGCTCGATCTTGGCTTGTACGTGCTCCATCATCGGTTTACGATACGGATAGAAGACTTGAACCTCGTGAGACTTGGCAAGAGGGAGAGAGAACGGAAGAGAAAAATAGATACCAAGTGTGAAGCACCGGGTAGTAAAGCTGCGGAACAGCCACTCTGTCACGAAGAATTATATGGTGGTGTGTGAACAACGTATCCATAAAAATTCACACGCTTTTAATATTTATATCTTCGTATATTATTCCGCCGGAACATTGTTCGCTTTTTAATTTAGCCTCCAACTTGCGTCTCGTATTTTTCTACTTTTTAACGCATCGCCGGACTCGTTATCGACGCTGTTTTTTGCTACAACTCCGTCGTAGGAAAGAATTTTGAAAATCTACTTATACTTCAGGTCTTGACGACCTCCCGGAGCTTAAACCGACCCCGTTGATTAATTCCAGACTCCATGACAATTAATTATTCTCGAGAAGCTTTGAAATAGTTTCCCTAGTCGTCAGCAAAAAAATCTGAATCTTTCCGCTCTTTTGATTGAAATATCCATTTATTTCCCATTTCGTATAGTGCATACGCCCCCATAATCGCAGGGAGGGGATTAATTATTATTCTGCAACGGTTTTGATCGGGGTTCGAATATCATCAGCAGAAAATTCAATTGGTCAGCCCCTTTTTATTTTTCAATATCAGAAGCGTCGGGTTCGCTCAAAAATATTTAGCATCGGGCGTAAATCATACTCTGCGAAATACAAAAATATTCCGCGTTACTCACGTTTTAATCAAATGTACGCCAGGGCGGAATAACCGATCACTTTTCAAATTTTTATTTCATTTTTTATTATACGAAAATTCCAATTTTATTTGGCAAAATTTTGAACCCAAAAATCTTTAACGAACATGCTCCAATTTCTCAATTGTTCAACAAGGATTAATGCTTGTTTGGCGAGGTATATACATTCAGCATATTATGTACATTTGCTATGTACTCTTGCGTCCGAGTCTGTGTATGTGTAAATAAGTGAGAATATTTATATTCGGTCAGAAATATGTTTGGCAAAGTCACGATTGCGAAACGCTCACGCACTCCCGCAGCATGCGGTCTCTCATTCATTCATAAGCTGCGCTCTCTTGTATCCTGGTGTGCAGGCAAGAAATATGTATCTAGCTAATGAAGTGGCCCCGCCGGAGGTCGCCGTCGTAACCAAGTATACCACATGTGCTTTTATATACATTATATAATAGGTATTCCGGAGTCCCCCGACCTGCCTCAATGCAACGAGAAACCCTGAAACCAGTTTTGTATTATTGCACTTGAAAAATTGTAAAAAAAGGAAAATCATCGTATAAAGAGAGGAAGCGGAAAAAAAAAGAAAAACGAGTCTTAATGAATACACGGTGCAGTATGCTGTGGAAATACGATCAACGCTTGCCGCATGAAAAAAAAAATGTCCGGGTAATTGTGAAGTATGATATATTTTTCTTAAAACCCTACAAACTTAACGCTGGTGAGTTACTCGATTGTCGATACCGGGGAAAATGATGTAAAGAAACGTTCGGTCGCGATAGCACGCATGCCGTTGTTTCTTGAAATACGGGACGATTGAAAAAACAAAATGTATCGAGACTGGAAGGACTGTGGCATTGTGGAAATATGATAGTAGACGATACCGAAAAAATGCATTCGATACAACGGACTGCTGGGTTTCCTTGTTTTTATTGATTCCGATCACGCGAGCCAGAATTTCGAATTCACCGGGTGTTGCTGTGAAAAGAAAAGAGTACGATGAAGCCTTACCGATTGCAGGGAGGGAATTTTTTTAATAAGAACTAAATCTATGAATGCGGGAAAAAGAAAAAAAATCAGGCAAGTAGACGATTTTTATCCAGCATTGTTTCTCCGTTCCACTGGCCGGGGAATTTTCTATGGTTGCTCCGCTATTTTTTGCATTATGCATCGTTATTTTTGCGAGTCTTCTTACTGCTTATTTCGCGAGAAAAATAAATAGGAGAATGAATGAAAAAAAATAAACAAGGAGACTCTCCAGGGAGCAGGACGATTTTCCAGAGTTTCGAGCATGAGTTTTCCTAATTGGCCAGAAGCGCGACTGGTAAAAAGCAGCATTGCACAAACGTTTACGACAACATTGGGGAATGAAGACTAGATAGGAAAAAGAGGAGAAAAGAGAGTGGTCTTGAAAAAAAAAACGACGGAAAAGCAAACGCGAGCTTTCGCGTATTATAACAGGGGGGACGAGAGTTTCGTCGTTCGAAAACCACGAGCGATAAAAGTTAAGCTCCACTTGTGGCGAGAGGATGAGATATAACATTGCAGTCTTGTCTGAAAGTCACGAAAACGGTGCCGCATTTATTTTCAGTAAACATTACGAAGTCAATTTTTCCTCCGGCATCGAATAAAAGTTGAAATACAGCGATAACTCTCCGTTCAGTCACGTTCCTTTCGGTCAAGTCCAGCCTGCCCCATATTCCAACTTACCTACGGCTAATTCTAGCCTATCGAATATTTATTTCCTCGCTTATTTCACGTTCCATGGATATCTGTGCGATCTTCGCTCCGCATATCGTAAAGTTTCATTCTAAAAGCATTCAATGGTGTCACATAAAACCTCATCGTAGATCTTATTTCGTTTATTGAAAAACGATTCTATCGATCCTTCATTCACGAGTCTTTAATTAATTTTACTACCGACGGAGCAAAAAACTTCTCGAAGAAGCGAAAAGAGCTGCGTTGGCTAAGTTCGTAGAATTAATGCCAGCCATATTTTATCTGCTAAAATGAAATAATGGTCGTAACTAAATATCACGTTTGACTTGTTTTACGAAGTTGTTGAGGTCATATTTTCCTCAGTGTGGCGAGCGGCAAAGAGGAGGCAAGGCGGGACGGAGGGATGGAGGGGGGGGGGGATGAGTCGGCAGATGCAAACGAATGAACTGCAACATCATTGATGATCGTCCGTTCTATGAAAACTTTATTTAACGTGCTAAACCATTGGCGCGACCAGAAAAAGTCAAAACGGAATGAATCGTTGAAATTCTTATTATTGAGAAGAACCGATCCTCGCGAAAATGGTCGTAACTTTGCACCGGAGTTTTCGGAAACCTCGAACTATCGTGTCGAGTTGAATTTTAAGCCAACCAGATGAGCTGGAAGCTTTTATGCATGGGAAATTGCATGGACAGCTGGGTAAAGGTTTTTTGTAATAAATGAACGAGTCGATTGCATATATGTGGATAAAATGATGATATATACAAGGACAGATATCCGATATCGAAATCGCAGGCAAAACTCGCGGTTTATCGCGTCATAAATTGCCACTTTTGGTGAATAGGAATGCATTGCATTCGTGGCTGTATACGTTTGCATAAAATGATTCCGAAAGATAAGGGATGTTTCAGTTTAAAATTGAGGTAATTGTGCATTGCGCAGTTCCATGCAGTTGTTTCGCACTTTCGATAAATTCTCCAAAATATTAGCATGACAGCGTTATTCCTGCGCAACCGCATATTATATGCATGGATTTTTAATCAACTCATCGTATTCCTCAGATTTCCATTTTATTTAGTTCGTTCGATATCAAAGGGAAATAAAACTTAAGTATGAAAAAATCATACGATGCGGAGCAACGTGGTAAATTGCATTTGGTATCGACTCGTGTGTTTCGTGGATGGTATCGAGCAACTATGAAGCACCGTTCCACGAGTGAGCATTCACACAAACGTGTTCCCATCTCTTGTCATCCTCCACGTGGGAGATCCGTTCGAACCAGGATGCATATTGCTATACGTTTATATGCATTTGAAATCCTTAGAGAAATATTGTACTCTCGCATTGACAGAGATTGACACAGTGCCTGAAGATATTTCCCAGGCTGTGTGTGTCGCGTGGAAAATATCGTGATTCTGTGGATAAATAAATCTGTTGTAATTTAGATATTCGGTGATGATGGAGCACTTTTTTTTCGTAAATTTCTCGAGGCCTGTAAATCGATGGAAGCAGAAGGAGCTCGCTGGCATGATTTTCGGTGGTCCGAATTCGCACCAATTGTCGTTGATTTTATTTTTGCATTCTTCCTAATGATCGCTGTATAACAGATGCCTGAGACAAGTCTCACTTCGTAAACGCGCTACGAGAGGTTTGTTATGTGCCTGTACATGCGAAACGTCTCTGTGCCGGAAGTCATCCTAATGCAGCTATTCACAGGCAATGGCTGCTGCGTAGACCACACAAGCACAAGTACGTTTAAATAAAGGATCAGCATTTCCGCATTGCTAATAGCAATTATTTAGTAGAGACTCTCTTGATCGTCGCGTTTTAATCAACTTGAGACTTTCGATCATTTTTTCACGATAAGCAGCGCGAGTAATTGAACACGCTCCTGCGAAATGTCCGATTTCGTGTGCTCCACGTACGTCACTTTTTTCACATCCTTTAATCAAGTTTTTCAAAGTATCAATAACCTACAACATACGCTTCCGATGTTTCCGGTTGTTCGAAGCGATTTATACGGACATTAAAGCGTCATGCGAGATGATATTTCGTCGAATAATATTTTTGTAGAGTTTTTTCAAAAACGCAATTTTTCCAGCGTTTCCAAAGCATGCTTTCAATAAAAAGTGAATTCCATGGCGAGAAAGTTGATTGAAAATCGCGACTCAGCATCAAAATGTTATTGTCAGTATTCGAAATAAAATATAATAAATTGGATACGAAAGATAAATGTAAAAATGTAAAATAAATGTAAAAAAAGCAGGACGTTTCATGCACCTTTTATCAATGTTTTATCACGTTCTTTTAAATTTATGTACATATACATATATATATATATATATTGTTTCTCTGTCATGGGGAAAATATCATTCGAGTTATCTATAGCCCGCGCCATGCTTCTTTTATTTTTCAATCAATTTTTGTTTCCGTTTTGTTTATTCTTGTTTACGAACGCGGCTGTTCTATATTTATTGCAGCACTTTATCACATGGTGACAGCGAAAATACGCGTTTACTGTTTCAGTGCCAGGAACGCACAGATGACTCGATTCTACGGACCATATATTCTTAATCAGTTTTACGCCACGCCTACAGTTTATCGTTGCGATTATCAATTAGGTACTCACCATTATCGACGTTATTGTTATTATTTTTAGTGCTATAATTATCATTATTGCTGTTATACAGTAGCTGTTGGGGTGCGGACATTAATAGCTTCCCATAGATGCCGATGAGATCAGGAGTTGGAAGAAAGCAAAACAGAACTCTCGCATGCACTGTGCTCGAAGTTGTTTCCCGAGGGGCGGTTATGTTTAGTTACACAATTCGTACTCGCAACGCACCGTTAGTAACGGCAATTTACCGACAATCATTTTCAAAGGCTGTAACATGCTCGTACGTAATGAAAAATCATTGCTGAGAATTTGTAGCGATTCATTCCTATTATTTCGGGCTACCAAATCATTGGCAAGATCTCGTGGCCATGATTTTTGATTCACTGAAGTTTATATGAAATACACACTCCAAATGTTTAAATCGCCTTTTCCGCTCTGTGACCCATAACGAACTAATGGTCGGAACGTTATTGAAAAAAAAGCTTTGAATGATGACCGGAACTGAAAAAATCTCTAAAAAGTGATGGAGCAGAAATCTCAATAAAACGGTGGAAACTTGGTATAAAATGGAAAAATCACAATGGTCGCAATAATTAAGGGCCATAAAATATGAACAACTTACTACAAAAAAACTTCTCTACAAAAAAAACGAAAAATGCATATTTACCGCAATACAACGGATTGGACGACGCCTCGGGTCAGATTGACCCAATGCACTTTTAGGGCGTGCGTACTCGGAGGGTTAAACCATATTATCCAAAATTGCAAAAAATTGCAATTGCTTCTGAGGGAATGATTGTAGCAACATTTTTTAATTTGGCGAGTAACGACCGTGAAAATGTGAAAATGAATATCGAAATTTGTTACGGTTCGTTTAAATTTCACAGTTTTAATTGTTATTTATTCATAAACGTACGAAGACGCGTTCATTTCTGTTTCATTCATTATTCAAACAGAAAATTAATATGAGTGTGCATGAATATTTTCCACACAAATCAGTAGTTGATAAACATTTGGATGACTGAATATTTGTTTGAAGCAGAGAGCACATATCAATCTTTGTAATTGTTGTTGTGCGTTCACATCGAGAGCAAGATGTCGTAGAATGATTTAATTAAAAGTGCTATCATTTTGGGATCGTTTCTCTCGCCAGGAATAATTGATTTTGTTTCACCAAAGGACATATATGCAAAAAATGTGTTTCAATGGAACCTGCATGTGGGTGTCCCCGTGTGTGTGACTGTGTGCCTGTGTGGGCAAAGGAAACAAACGTATACTCACATGTAGGTCTCGTCCTGTTTGGCCTGGTCAAAGGTATCCATGGCCTCTGTGGCGGATGATTCGCTGTGACTGCAACCAAAAGCAAATATAAAGGTAATTATATGGCATCAAATTAATGATAGAATATATTTGGATTTATTTGAGGTTTTTCATTTCCTACAAAGAGCCATTTCTCCTATGAACGTAGTTATATAAATTTTATATCCTGCATTTGCTTTGAGCAACACTAATTTCCCGCTTACCAAACAAATTGTACATTTTAATGGAAATGAATAATGAAGTAAGCAGCAATGAATGGGTACTCGAAATAATGTCGTGTAACAAGACGCGACTTTGCCAACTATACATAATGCCAGAACCATTGAAATTCATTTGCAAATATACTCGATGTTTTAATATTTTATTAATGTGCTCATTGAGTTCGCTTTTCATTTATGGCCCCTGCCATATGAATAGGGATAATGGAAATATACGATCGAGTACACACTTTTTCGTTTCGGTTTCAATTCGCGACGGAATGAAATATTCGCTATGGACCGAATGAAATATTGGCGCAATATAGTTCTCGCGAACGAAATATTTTTTCATACATCAATCGTGTTTTTACGATGTGACACGCTCGTTCACGCTTTTTCAGTTTGATCGTGAAAGAAATCGGGATCGAGTATATTCCAGCTGACGCTCTTTTCAACTTCGTTCAAATTGCTAAAGAGCCATCAGGCTTTTTTCTCATCTGGAAAGGTCAAACTGTCCAATTATCCCATAACGAGTATAACAAATAATCGAAATATCATTTCTTTCGTAACAATATTGGCAATCAGAAAATTTGATTAGGCCAGAAACACTTTTAGAATATTGTCAAAGAAATTCTCTTTGACACGCTCCTGTTCCGATGTTCACCCTCATCTTGTCCGTTCCGTTTCCATTCGCCCAAGCTGCTACTATTGGTCCTTCCCGACATCGCTCGTAATTATCCGAAGGCAACTAACAGCCGCACTTCGTTATACCTACGTCCTCGCATCATCCCTTCGATTCGTTTTTCCTCGCCCTTGATGACGTAAATGCCATACACGTTATAGAAAATAAAAATATATGAAAAAGTGATCAGCAGGAAAAATCCCAGCGTGGAATATCCGTTGCGAAACCTGATAGAAACTTCGCTATAATGATCAAAATAACTCGGAAGATGATGGAATTAGGAATATTCAGGATCCACTAGTTTCGGCGCACTAAGTCCCTTCCCTGTTGCGTTTTTTTCCTCGTCGTGATGAAAGCGGATTGAAAAATTAACACTCAAAAATTGAAAAAAACGGGCACCTTCAGGACAACGCTAAAATTCGCGAACTCGACTACAAACGATCCACGTACGTTCGGGCAGGACATTACCCCAGCACAGCGGTATTTTCTAATTCGCTCAAAATGGGTCATGGTGATGAGAACTGTCTCAAAGAAATCCAAAAAATCCCGTATCGTCGTTGTTATAGAAATTCCAACTCGGAATGATTAACCAAAAAAATCCAAAAAGTACATAATCAGATTAGATCTTTCTTTCCCCATTTCCAGTGGAGTATGTCAGGTTTTTTGGAGCAATTGTTCGAATTTGAATAACATTCCCCATCGGAGCAGTAACCGAATCCTAATTCGCCATTTTTTTTTTTTAGCTTGTCATAAAAAGTGGAGAACTTAATTTTTATTTAATCTTTACGATCGGCCGAGCTCTCCTGAGAATACTATCGTCGGAATATGAGTGTGCAAGCTAATATGAGTGAGGAAATACGAGACGGAGGAGAAAAGGGATATAGGGGAAAAGCACGTAGATCTACGCAAGGGAGTAAACGCGGTGAGAAAGAGCGGAGCCGGCAACAACTTCTTGGAAGTCACGTTAACGTCTTCGAAGTCTGAGACGTATAACTCACGAAGCCAGACGTAAATGAGGGTACATTAAAGCTCGGGTGTAGGTCGAGTTCATGAGAGAGGTTGGAACCGGGATGGTGAGGTTCACAGAACGTACGACTAAGAGTCGGGAGAAGAGATTGGGGACAGGGGGTGAAGGTATAATCAGAATTAACAATTCAGTCTCTTGGTTATGGAGGCGAGACGAGAGGTCGTGGTTGCTCGCATGTTAAAATACATGAATATACACAGACCTAATATTTTCACTATGAACATGTAAACAACACACACATATGTATGAATTATTCGGGGATTGAGAATCAGAAGGGCGTGTCCCACGATAATTGATAAGTGCGGCAACTAGAAACGGGACGTTTCAATTTTCAAAGACACAAGAAGCATTCGGGAAAGAAATTTACGGACCACGAATCTCAACGTTATTTTCCAGGTCAAGTTGAGTAACTGGTATTGGAAACTCCAAGCAAATCCACTCGAAATGCAATTTTGAGAGATTCATTAAAAGCCACAATTGTTCTAAGCCTCCGAGCCGCCCTCGATCCGTCGTGGAACAATCGATTCTCAAACAAGCAAATCCTGATTGCAAGTTTTACGAAATGCCAATATTTTTGAAATAATGTTTTCAGAGACATTTTTCGTGCGTACACTGAATTATCAAATTATTTTGGCCTTCAATGATGGCCATCGAGCTTTCTTCTTGCCTTAATCTAAATGCGGTTCGGGCAAGAACCACAGAGCGCAGAACTAAGAAGACAATTGAAATAAAATGAGAACGTTGAAATATGATTTTGATGCTTTCTTGGCTCTTGCTCTCTATCTCACTCTTCCCTTTCCTGCATCCTTTCGTTTGATGTGTTTTGATAGCTGTAAGGTTACACTTTGCAATTCTAGTTCCACTATGATTTCAACTGGGCCGAGTTCGGCTCTGCTGTACTCGGAACTAAGGAGTTCCAGGACGAGAGACGCCTACGCAAGAAAACTCTCCTACATCCATACGTTATAATTCTTGACTCGTAATTTGTTCGCACTCGACATATTCTCTGCGGCATGCAGTTTGTGTCTCTGCTTTAGAATATATATATTATTTCATGCGCGACGTCTGTGAGTGCTGAGGACGTGAAGAGGCACTGTATATTTTATTAATTCCGACAGCGCTGTAGTACTAAATCGACGAAGAATTATGACTCTGTGAATTAATATTTGAGACATAGATAGGATGTTGGAAGAAGAGAGAGAAAGGGAGAGACCGAGAGCCGGGGGTGGTCCGATAAATATTCGTTTCCGGTTGATTCTCTGGTTAATGACTAATTACGGGCATTCCATGAGAAAAGTTCGGTGGATAATAATTTGGGTTAGTGACTGGGGGTAAGCAGGTTCGCCTGTTTCAACTTATTTTTTTTTTCAGTTTCATTCTT
Source organism: Campopleginae sp. 14b (assembly GCA_030522525.1). NCBI lineage: Eukaryota > Metazoa > Arthropoda > Insecta > Hymenoptera > Ichneumonidae > Campopleginae sp. 14b. The sequence goes on along the minus strand of JAPYYS010000644.1, from coordinate 68,939 downwards.
TAAGTCAAATAAATGGAGGAAATTGATGAAATTTGCAATGTTCTTCGAAAACTTATTTTCTTCCAACTTTCCAACGAAAGTTAACGACGAAAACCAATCTACGAACGAGGAAGGGAAGAGAGACCCTTTTATCTCGGAGGTCCTCTTAATATGCAAAGTAACGCTGGTCGAGGGAAAGTTTTTTCGAGCCCAAGAGAGATCACAGACTACATGGCCCCGAGCTCAACACGAACGGCAGTAAAAGTAGGAAAATATTCGTAAAGAGAAATAACGTGAAAGGGTGGCAGAAGCGAATATTGAGCCATAATTAACCCTTTACTGAGTCGTGTACGAGCCAAAGTTTACACATTTGCTCGGGAGAACAGGATTTTTCTTTTTTTCCTTTTTATTCATCATTTTTCTTTTGAAAACTTTTCTTTTTTTTTAACTTGAGGCCTTCTTTCGGTTATTTGTTTTGAGCGGCTCTTTGCCGGGGGCGCCGTTATCTCCGAATTCATGACGCACAAGATCGATGGGTCTCTTTCCAAGCGTCTTCTATATCTTGGCGAGAAAAAGCGTTGCACGATCAGCTTCTATCGCCCTTGGCTATCCGAGGGCTGACCTACAGCCAAAATGCAAAAAAAGCCGATTTTGTTTTTTTCATAAAACTTTTTTCGATAGTGCCCCTTTACGAAATATCGTTTCTCAAAATTTTCCAAGGCGATAGCTGAGAAAAAAATTGCATCTCGACTCGATAGATGATCGAACGTGCATTCATACGAAATGGTGTAGAAATCTCATCGCGACGCAATGTAGCGTCGCGATGCTATGTAAACATGACACAAAGAATGTTCACTCAATCGTGTAGTCGCGTCGTCGAAAGTTTTTTTTTGCAGCGTTGCGAGACCAGGAAGAAAAAAATGGCGATATTTTTCTGCAACTTGAAAAAATAAGTAAAAAGTGTATGGGTAATAAGAACAATGTGCTGTTGTAAGATCGAATGTTCGCTTTGTGAATGACGGTCGTTGTTGCTATTGGAATAAGAACGATTGACTTGGCAAAATATTCAAGTGACATCTCTCGCCGCGTAGCCACCGAGATATAATCTTGCCGATGGCATAGTTTTAATTATGAGTCTATCGACGAGGGTTTGTGCCTCGACGGTGGTCGGCCGCTTCTGTGAGCGTGTATATACAACGGTAGCGGATAAAGCATATTATAATATTTACGGGGACGTTTGAAGGAGAGATGGAGTGCGAGAAACAGCCGCAAGGACGAGATGTTGGATAGAGGAGGCAGTGGGATTCGTTTTCAGCCGGAGGCAACGTTCATTAAGCTAGTTCATTACACGAAAGCCTTCTTACTCTTCGCTTATCTCTTTCAAAGACTGCTCGCTCATTACTTTATTAATTATTGAGCGCTCGAGTAAGGCGAGCTTCGCATCGCCTCGCGGAGCTGACCGTGCTTACGAGAAACGAGCACGCCTTTTAACCCTCCTCCGCTTCTTATTAACGAGCCATTTTTCATCATCAAGATTTATAGTAATACTCTTATTGCCCAATCGTATTCATTGCTCATAGTCTCATAGCAAAAGGACCAACAATTTTGGCATAAAAAACTAAGCAAGAAGATTAAAAGATATTCATTCGTCGAATCTTTCAAAAAATTTCTAACAAATATAAAAAGTCAAACAATAAATTACCGCTCAGAACTTTTGAACTCCCTTATTTGAAACGTCCATTTCAGAATTTTACGAAGCGTGTTTACATCGGCGATGAAATTTTGTCGCGAATTCATTACACATAACTTTGTATAAGTTCGGTCACCGATCCAGATACTGGCTTTACTGGAAGCCGCTTGGCCTGAAAGGTAGTAAAAGCTACAAAACGATCGCGGACTCATCGCTCACAGTAACTTATTGCTTGTCTCTTCAAGCTTTCATGATATGATTAAAAAAAGTGAAATAAACTATATACGAGGGGAGAGTGTTTGAATCTTGTTGTACGTACATTTATGCATGCCCGAGTATTAATGACATTTTATGATACCGATTCGCCACTTCCGTTGGTAGTGAATAACGCCGCTCCTCTGCTCCGAAGGAGGTCGTTAATCATAACCATATCGACATGTACTCCGCTGATATCTGTGCAGATATATCGAATCGTGTACCAGAGCTATAGATCCATGCAGACGTGAATATATATCGGGAATACGAACGAAACCGCAACAGGAAATAAAAAGAAAATATGTCACTTCGTATTCTTCGAATCGCCCGGGACAATATGTGTACAGCGAACTCGAGTATGCACCATATTCGCATGTCGTTAATGCGCCGAATAAATTATCGCTTTAGTGTGACAAGTATTTATTGTTCGATCAACGATGCATTTATTTGAATAAATACTATTACGCGATAAATGCATGTTCTATATTGGCGAACAAGCAGATTTAGCATATCCAAGATTTCCATATGTATGACATTCGTACAAATGCTCCGTTTATTTTCAGCCGAAGTCAGTATCTACGGAGCAACATATGGCGAGTGGCAATTCGGGAGATTTCGATGTGTTAGATATTTTCTATGCACTGTGAGCAGCGTTGGGTTCAAGTTCCGGGCAATTATCAATATCGCTTAATGAACGGTCATTGAAAAATTAACTCCAAGTGTTTTCACAATTGCGTAGGTCGATCGATTTTGCCGGAAGTCGATAATTATTTTATAAAATTTCATACTTGATCGATGATGTAAACTGGATACTACGATTGAAAAAATGAAAACAAATCTCAAGATAGATAAAAAACGAATATTGGAATGAAGGAAAATCGTGAATTTTAATTCATTAGAATTCAGTGCCTTTTATGCTTCACAATAGCCGATAACAATGTCAGAGAAATTAATTTTGCGTTATTACATTGAGAGAAATTTGACTGTCGAACGATTTCTACGAATATTTCAAGGGGCATTCAATAGCGCGGTTCGTTAACGAATCCAATGAGATTGTTCGTTGTGCATGAAAAACCAAATGGATAATTAACCAGAGCAAATTATGCATGTCTGTCAATATTCAATGCAGAATAGTTATCTTCATACAATTATACGGTTCGTTCGGATTTGAGGTTTATTAAGTCTATGAACTCTTCAGGCTCTTCTTAAATCTATAGGCTCTTCAGTACAATTATGATATTTATCAACATCGACTTCTTTATTACAGTGAATTGTAAGAAGACCAAAGTTTCGACCTCGGAATCGGTGAGAACACTCATGAATAGAGATCTACCCCTTTCAAACTTGTTCGAGCTTTCTTCGTTTGCATCAGCCATAAAATCAAGGGAGAGAGAGAGAGAGAGAAAATGAAATGAAGAAAGAGAAAGAGAAATAGGGGGGGAGGGGTTGCTGGGGAAGATGGAGTTCTCAAGAAACCGTCTTTCGACAATAATCGAATAGTTTATCGTCAAGTTTTCTTGGTAAAAGTTGAGAGTGGAAAAAGTTAATGTCGAGGAGCCACAGAAAATAGTCGTTGGCAGGAGATGAACCTGGAAGATTGCGAGAAAAAACATGAAGTAAAAGACACAATAACGCAAATTATTTTTACACCATAACATTTGCTGAGACGAACAATTTCTGGCCAAAGAGCGACGCCACTATAGTAAACGCGGCTACATTTTGCCGTAGGAACTTCGTCGAAACAAAAGCTTTGACGAGAAAATGCATAAAAATTCAATAGCTGTTATTTTGCATAAAAAATTTGTCGAAAAAAAAGCTTGAACGAGAAAAGCGATGGAACAATGGGGTCGATGTTTTCCTATGGCACATAGTGACGTTTGATCGAGTTTTTATTGAATTTTTGGCTTTGCGTGCATTTTTTTTCGAGAGATGAATGATAAATGCGTAAACGTGACGCACAAAGCCGCTGACAAAGTTGAATTTCGTTTATTGTCTAATTTTATCTCTCTTTGTTGTATACTCACTCACTGAACTAATTTTCTTCGTTTCCTGCAGTCACGTAATTTCTCGTATTCGTAATTAAACTTTAGTTCATTCATGTATACATATATCTTATGAGATATAAATGTAAGTCAAGATCGTTGAGTATATGCAGGTGCTCGTCAGTGTGGAGAACTTCACAAAATCTCTTGCGCTTTCCACACATCGGCGAATCGTAGAATAATTCCCACAATTTACCTTCGCAACTAATAAACACGAGACTTGCTACGCGGTGCAGGTCCTTCAAAACACACACTCGAGTTCCTCGTTTTCATGGGTAGTTTTCCTCAAAATGCAGTTAATCCTACGACCCAAATTTTCCGTGTATTTACACAAATTCTAGATACATACGCAGATAAAAGCATATGTGCAAATAAATATATAGGAAAAGGTATGAAAATTGAGAATCCCGCTGGTAATTCAAAATTTCCCAATCAGATAAACATTTAGCACGATTCTGTTACGAAGGTAGAGGATGAGAAGCAAGCAAAACGGATCCCTTCCCTGCACAAAGTTGAATTTCAATTTTCTATGCTCATTTCTTGCTTTTGCAAAAACGTACGATAAATGTTTAATATGGAATCAAAGTTTCCCAAATATTTGTCATTTACATCTCATTTATGTCGTTGACCGGAAAAAAAAATCATTTTCTTGATAAATTATATTTTTTAAATAAATTTTATGAATTTTATAATTTATAGTTTTTGAAAAATTTAATTCAATTCAATTTAATTAATTAAATTAATCAATTTATATTTATTTAATTTAATTTAATCTGATTAATAAAATACTTTATAATTTATAATAAAAGTTTATAAACTCAAAAACCACAACAGATTTTATTCGAAAGGTATCGCTGTGGTTTTTATTTTATCGATATCAGACACTCCCGTGGCTTTTTTTCGTGATGAGCTTTAAGAGGGCACAAACAACGTGAAAGCCTCTTTAAGAGGCTCCATGGGTAACGGAGAATGGGATAATTGGAGAGCAAACAGTAGACCGTCGGAGAGGATGAGTCAAAAGGACATGGACGAATGTTGGAGCGTCACAGATTTGGCACCGGTCGAACAATCACAGTCAAATCCACTTACAGTTGGAGCCAAGCGTTTACATACACATGCTCCTTGATCCATACATATATGTACATATGTGCGACTTAGTTAGAATTCAAAGCGCAGGGGTCTCGCGTGTTCCGGTACTAATGAAATGTTAGAGATACGATAGGCGAGATTACTTTGCCCGGCTATGGCGATAAGTTTGCACAAAGCTCAAGAGTACGATTTAAAGAAAAACAAAATGTAGAACAAATGAGAGCAAAAAAGTAAACGCCATAAAAGAAGTTGTATGTTTTCTGGCACGATCGTTTCGCAGCCAGGCTGACACCTTCACCCTGGGAAATATGCGCAGAGAATTAGTTGCTGAATCTTGTTTGACTTTATACGGGCATTTCTCCTTCAAGCAAAAAATGAAGCCTTCTTGCATTATGTCAAGCGAAATGTAACGAATTCGTTGACCCAATTCCAGGACTTGGGCAGAGAAGGAAACAAAATGTTCTTTTTGATTGAACGGCGAGTTAACGATTAATTGGATTCGAGAATTGTATTGAACGTTAACTTCTGAGACTTCGGGAAATAGTTTCATCCTGAACGGGTACTACCAAATTGATGAAACCTCAAAATTGGATCAATTAATAAAAAAAAATATGTGTTCCCGTAAAGTCTTGTCAGAAATATGATCCTCCAAGGTGTGAGTCTCTTGGAAAATGTATTGGATATCAACGGTGAAGCATAAATGATGGAAATTTCGATATAGAACGTTGAATTGGATACGCCTAGAAGTGGCATGGTTTTCTTAATCCGGAGTCACGTTCCGCCAGTCTCGTACGACGACGCTCGAAGGTGTCTCCTAGGTTCAAGTCTGCACTTTTCACATACAGCTGTATAAATGTTGTAACGTTCGGTTGTACGCATACCTATGGATTATTTTAGGATGCAGAACGCGGCGACTCCAGACGCATAACCCTCAAGTATTATTCTGAAATATGACACGAAATACCATTCGCCTGCGGTACGAGAGCGTGTCATGCCAACGAATTACGAGTTGTATTATTCTTTAGCGCGTCTTTGTCGAGGTATGTCTGTATATTTTCATATAATACATAAATGTTTGGCTATATTAGACACATAGTAGCTGCAGAAGGCCACATGTAGACACGTTTTACTTTCCGGTTGCAGGTGCAATATCCCGTCACGAAAGAAAGACGTTTTGCATTACAAACATTAGACGAAAAGCGACATTTCCGGTGAAAAGGAGGAAGAAATTGATTTTTTGTTGCCAATCTCTCACGAAGATCAAAGATCGTTGGGCAGCACATGAGTTTTAAGAGACATATAATTTTTTTCTTTTGATACAGATAAGCAAAGTTCTCTTTTTACGAGATGAACTTTTTTATGTGTTTTTATTTTTGTTTATGGTTTTGTTTTGTTTTTTTTTTCTTCATATTGGCTTGATCGTCGCGAGTTATTACAATGTAGAAAAATTGCACATCCAGATAGAGATACTGAATATTTTCGCCCACGCCAAGACTCCGTCAGAATAAGTACCCGCGTGAGTTCATCTAGGAAGCAGTCAAGAACAAGGACACGAGAATTCTCGTGACTCTGTGGAGACAAGTCTTACATAAAAAGATCGTCTCGTAGATTTCTCTCTCGGTCCTTATCAAGACTAGTTCTCCGTTGGCTTATAAACATTTATTCTCGACAAGACGAGATCTCCTGCAGAAAAATTGATGTATCCGGTTCAAAAGTATTTTCGTGTTTATAAGAGGACGAGAAAGATTTCATTGCGAATGGAACTACGAGCTGGATTCTTCAATAAGCAATGAAGTCAAGCAATGGCTGACCGTTGGCTCTGGCAGCAAATAAAATAGAGTTTTCTTTCGTGTAAATTTTGAAATATTTTTCCTGGAAAAAATCGTAATTAATCGGATTTTTTTTTGCTATTTTTTCACGAGGTTCGCTCTTGCAAGTTCAAGATTTACTCGTATATGTATAGTATGGACGCTGGTCACAAATGCATTAATTATGACACACTCCGTACAGCCCGTTCGTTACTTTCATTATTTCCCACGTGTACATTGCGACGATACCAAGGTAATTAGCATAAGCGATTGTTTATCTCGAGAGAATTAAAGCCAAAATTATACGTTCGGACCGAAATCGTGACGTGGCACACAGCTAATATAATATTCATGTCTACAATATATTAAGCGTGTGGTTAACTTGTATATTCTTTGCCACACAAGCTCACCGCTATCTAGAATTAAATAAATTGAGTTCCTGCGATGTCCCTATGTCGAGAGAGTTATAGGAAGAAAAAAAACTGCAACTAGGCGCAAACAAAAGTCAAAAGTTTCCACGAACTGAACACGTTGTACAATTCATCTCGACAGAGTAAAAATTACGTTTAAAAAGTTAACTGGATTTGCGAGACTGAATAAAGGATACAAGGAAGAAGGAAGACAAGAATTCACAATTTGAAAGTTGTTAAGAGTGAATTTGTAACGCAAGGGATTTGTCTTTTGGAGTGGCAGCAAGTCTCCTACGGTTTAACTCGCAACGACTTTTTCTTGCCGTTTTTTGTTTCTTATTCATTTTTTTGTTTTGTATATGAGTGTGGACCGGTCGCTCTCTCAGCTCTCTTCTTCTCTTTTCTAACGAATTGAAAAACGAGAAGGCAGAAGCGACGCCAAAGGGGGTCTTCTAAATCGTGTTCCGTCTGCTCCTGTAATTTCGTATCTCGAAATGAGTTTTAAAAGTTCCTCAGGAAGCTCGGCGTCGACCATATCCGCAATGGAAATTGTAACACTCGACAGAACTGAAAAACGGTTTCATCATGCTGACTGGGGAGTCGAAAGGTTCAACTATTCCGGCTACCCTGATGAGTAAACAAAAAAGATTCTCGGAGTGTAAATAAATGAAAATAATTATAAAGCCACGAGGGAGAGTGCACATGAATGATTGTTGGAGAATGGCTCGAGGTATCTTCTCGAATTTTCCACCATTTCGTGTGACGTTGATTATTATATCGGAAACTAGCATCGCGGTTCAACCAATCAAGCCTGCGTGGTATTCCCTATAGAAAACGAATTCAGTAACTGTCGCAGGTTTAGTTGGATGTTTTTTTTATTTCGTTCAATCAAACTAACGCGGTTATCGGGAGGATGAAAACGCCAAGATACTTGGAAAGGTTAAATTATATGCGTGTGAATTTGGTGAATTTTTATGGTGTGCCAAACCCTGTTCGCCCGGTCGTACACGGCGGTCGTGCAACAGTTTCGTTTTATTTCGCTTGTATACTGTTTTTCCGGCGGATATGATATCCTCCTGACCGGTATCCCTGGGAATTAGCGATTGATCCAGCCCCGCGGGAAAGCTGCAGTGTTAGAGTTCACGATATTGGAAATTGGAGGGTCGCGAAAGTTGCGAGCTTTGCATGAGAGAGTTGGTTCCCGGTTTGTTGCATTTCTCCCTCCCTCCTCTATCTCTTTTTCTTTCCCGCCCCTTCCTCTCTCCGGCTAGTTCGTTTTTTTTTTCACAGGACCAAATAAACCTGCGCTACTGGCTAACTTGCATTCGAAAGTTCTCTTCACACAGCTACAATTATCGCGGAAAGCGAATTTGACCCGTGATGTGAAAACAGAAACCGGAAACAGAGGTGACGGCTGAGTGGGATGCGAATGCGATAGAGTAAGGGAGAGAAAGAGAGAAAGTTAATAGCAAAGGATAAAGAGAAAGGGGGAGGAGAAAAGCGCGAGGCCAGACGCACAGGTAGAATTGCAAATCAACTAAATCAACAAAGAAATTCGATGCCAATCTATGTAACAAGTGTGGTGTACACAGGGTGGCAGGTTGCCGAGTTTAGTCCTCTGTAACGAAAATTTCGTTCACCTGAATAATTCGCCATCCATCCCGTTACGTGGAGGTCTTTCTCGATATTGCTTTACCTTTTATTTGCTCCGAACAAATGCTCCGAGTGTTTTTCCAATAAAAAACGACACAGCGAGAGAAAGCGAAAAAGCAATAGACTAGAGAGAAAAGTAAAGAGACCGTGAGTGGGCGAAAGCGAGAGAGAGAGAGAGAGAGAGAGAGAGAGAGAGAGGTGGGGAGAGGTAGAGATTTAAATAAAAAGAAATGTTATGTCAGTCTGGCGGAGACCAACGCAGGCATCTGACTGGATTATATCGGTCCCCAGAAAGAGGAAAAAACAACAAACTTTGGAGAAACGCAAATACGCTCCCCTACGGATAAGGAGACCCGGTGAAAAATGCAAGGACGATAAGCTCAGAGAAAAAAAGAATTTAGCGATCAGAACAATCATGAAAAGACATTTTTAGGTATATATTGTACTGCCAGGTACATATAGAATAAGAAGCTACGTAATATGAGGATAAAGCGAGAAAAAAACACAACCGGAGGAGAAACACAAAACCGGGAAAAACAAAAGGTATTCGTGTTTTCGCTTTGTCGGGAAAAGCAAAATTTCTTTATTCGGAATCTCCCACTGTGAACAGGCAATTCCTTTGTAAATTTGCAACGTCGTGCTCAAGCCTCATAGAGAAGATGGAAAGGGGACTCGGTATGGTTTTACACAAGCGTCGTTGGAAAATGGTGAATTGAAAACGAAACATCGTACAGAAGCGAAAGAGCCACTGTGCAGGTTGGATATAACATGAAGTTTATGCTGTACGGAACTTAATGACAACGAAGGAAGACAAGTGCAGCTTCACGACTCGAAAAAGCACCCTCCGACTTCACTCTGTAACGTTTGCACGAATGAGATCGCTTTTACATGAAATTAACAGCTGATGCTGGCAGCTTTCCTGACAGGGCAAAGCATTATTTTTATAATAATTCAATTGCAATATGTAAAAATAGTGTCGTCGCTCCATTATCAAACGCATGCCAATTGGGGCGATGAACAACTGCCATGATCTCTCGATCTCATAAAATATAAGTGGAGATCGAGATTGAAAGTTTTTTTTTCTAAAGTAACAAAAATATTAAAAAATATGTGAATTTTTTTCAAATAAATAATGAAAATGAAAAAAAAACATATTTATGTCAATAATTTCGGCAAACTGCTCATGGGCCATGGTTAATTGCTCTTCGGAACGTATAACTTAAACGTTTAAGATTCGACTAACGCGCCCATACTTGATGGAGAGTTATAGACGGTTAAATACTCGGGCTCGTGGCGAAGAAGGCAAAAAGAGGAAACGAGAATGTTTTTTTGATTGGCATTTGTTGTGAAGAGCAAAGAGTCAAAGCGCGAGGAATGAGTCGCGTGAGCAAGAGTTGAATGAGCCGAGGAAAATTGTGCTCTCGTGAGGGGCACTCACGCATATATATACATCGAAGATGGTTGTCATCGTTGGAGAAGATTGGATATATAGTATGTATCAAAGCGCATCAACGCGCAGTGTTTCAAGAGACTCGTACGCGAACAATCCGGTTTTTCGCTCATCGTGGTACTCACTGAGATTCAACACGCAGTCCCGCGTCCACTTATAAACGTTGAAGTTCAAATAGCCGACAGGGGAGAAGGTTAAACGATACAGTGATTGGTCACCCGAGTGGGGGAACATAAAAAAAACTGTTATTGACATTCCTCTTGGTTTCTCTTCCTCCTTTTCGATTGCGACCTTTTAGTGCACGAATTACCAATCACTGGAGGGTGGCGCATAGTCCGTATTGATCTTAACACATCGGATACGAGGGTAGAAAAAGCTGCAAGGCTTCAAAACCGCCACAGTCATCGTGCCAATTGCAAAGACAATTACTCAACGATTTTCTCAGCAAATTCCCATGTTAAATTTTTCATTGTTTACCGAATGCCTCCTCCTTCCCATTGAATTGATGACATTTTTACATTAGTTCGATCAAGTTTTTCAATCTGATGAATAAAATCGATTTGTGATCATCAATCCGGTGGCGCCATTTCATTCAATCGCCTTTTGGATTTTAAATTTTCGTCGGGTCTCACGTGACCAAATCAGCTTCTGAGGAATTTGATTTTTCAGTGAGATTTGTCGTAGCCTAATGAGTATTCGAGAAGCAAAATAGAAGACAGCACGCGGTTTGCATCTGACAACGCAATCAGCGATTAGCACATTCAGTTCGAATGAAAAAAGAAATTTTTCGGAATGTGGGTTGTATTTCTTGACGAAAAAAATGGAAATTCAAAGCCTGGGACAATACTGGATGACGATGAACGCCCTTAAAGCATCTTTATTCATAAAGATCATGTATCATGTCGATTGAGTGAAGATTACGGGCTTCGTCTTCGGATAAGGTTGATCGCTGTTTTGATCGTCACTAGAATTCGGTCACGAGAAATCACCGTCTCCTTTCTTGTGCATTGGCACGTTTCAGACTTGTGATTCATGAATTTTCATGCGTTAACGTCGCAGAATAAAAGCAATCGAGAAAGGCCAGTCCAAAGATTAGTATATACTTTCGTATACTTGTATATCAATGCGTAAGGAACTTGTCAGGCGTTCCCATAAGATATACATGATATTAAATACGCAGCCTATGAATAGCTTATACGATCTAATTTTGATCATCAACTTTGCGTAACAGGCTACATTAGCATATTCAATCTGTAAGGAAATTACTTTTTCGATCGTGTTTCATCTCAAGAGATGGAGAAAAATTCTATCGAGCCGACGTGCAGCAGTCTCGAACTTGTACCATAAAGAAAAGTGGGCAATTGCTTTGCGAGTGAGCCATCGACGTCACGTGATTGAATGTGATGCGTTGTTTAATGGAAAACTGATTAACCAAGTGATGTAATCGGAGCGTACGCTTTTTTTTTAACTTTGATAGCAGTGACTCAATTTTCATCACCCATCAGATTTCCAACCATTGATTTACATTTTTATTTAATTTCTCCTTAATTATTTCTGCGTAAGTTATCGTTATTAATTACGTTTCCCGGGAATTTTACACATTTTTTAAAATCAATCCACCGCTTCGAGTTTTCGTGTTTATAGAGCTTCGAGTTAATGTGCTTGGAGTTAAAAGACGAAAATTGGCCGACATTCCCCCAGGCTGAAAACCCGATCGATATTTCGCAATTGAAAATTTCACATTATGAAAAATGAAGTGTTGGAGTAACAAAAAATTATTCGTACGTGGGCTGCGTTTCCTGTACATTAACTCCTGACCCCGACGCACTCAGGAAAATTCGAGACATACACTAGAATATTAAATATGAAAAAAAAAAAAAAAAAAAAAAAAAAAAAAAAAAAAATGAACGAGCTTGAATAAAAACGAGAATCTAGGAAATGAAAAAACAAAACAACGATATCTGTTAAGAACATGGAACAAAGCAAAGGAGCAAAACAAATGACTGGTTTCCATAATCAATAAAATCGAAGTCGATATAAAATACCTTCATACACCGTTCAACTTGGCTCGATTTTCCAACATCGCTTACCTGGAACATAGTAAAAAAAAATCGTTTAGATAAAAGGAGGAAAAGTTTTTCCAACACATCAAATATTCGTGAGGAAAGAATTTCGTTGGGTATAGATTTGTAAATCGAAGGATCGAACAATTTTTCCAGAACTTATCGTCATATTTGGGAAACGTCTCATAGGTGTAAAGTATAGGGTGAAGGTTTGCTGGGGGCGATCCACGATGAAGAATATTTTATATGTGAGCACGTGTATGTCCACGTGCGTATACAAATATATAGATCTTTTGATTCTGCTCTGCGAAATGCTCATTCTCACTTGCGGCAGTTTTATTTACACAAATCCAGAGGACAGGCAGGATCACTGGAAAAAAGTATTTCGCCAGGATGCAAAATATAAGCTTTCTATCTGCATTTGGAGTTGAAATGAATTGAATTTTTCGAAAGAATATTGAACATTGGGCTGGAAGCTTTGGACGTGGTGGCTAAATTTTTCGAGGGATTGAGATTTTAGAATCCAACAATCAGAGCAACCGTTGCATCGAGGGAAAAAAATTCTCTCTAGCTATCGATTTTATGTACCCGGTGACATCAATCATTCAAAGACACATGCGCTCTTTGCATCATCTGTCCAAGCCCCGATGCGTTTTCCGGGAATGTGTTTATCACCAAGAAAACCCAAAAATAGAGGGAATATCCAATTCTTTTTTGCCAATTTTTCAAAAGCTGGACGGTTCTAGAGTCGATATCAAGAAACGCCTGAACGCCCGGCGTTAGGAGAAAAGCCAGCATTTTTAGGCAAAAGAAAATTCAGTTTATTTTTAATATTCGATGAAAATCCCATTTTCTTGGGAACTGCTACAGTTTACGGGATTTTTTGATTGTTTATGGATTAAATATATATTTTTGTTATTTTAGTGTTGGATAAGTTGGCGAAACGTAAATGGGTATTTTGTTATCCATTCTACGACCAAGATTATGTTTCTTTGGTTAAATTGCCTCCATTCATATAAATCCATTTCTCGTCATGTACCATTTATCACGCTGTACCAATAACACAGTTTTTTCAACGCAAAAACTGCGTGATACATGCATGTGTGAAAAGTCTGGCATTAGAAAGGATCTCGCCCACGCTGGAGGCGAGAAACCAAGCCGATGGGAATTCATGATCTTCCAAAGCATGTTTATATTATTTACGAGATGCATGACCCAGCACAACTCTCGTGAGAACTTTTCTCGCTCTAGTTCGGAAACTCAAACACTGATATAGTTCATGTACGTTGATTTGTTCAATCTTAATTAAAAACTGTGTTTTATTATTGCTCATGAGAAATGGAGTGAAGAAAAGAAGAAAAAAGTATGTTTGTGCCGAATAATCGTTCGCGGTTCGGAGCGACTCCGTTGGCATTGCCATTTTGTAAAAATCAATTCCTCCTGAATTATCATAGTTGAAGAAACCGAAGGACGAAGCATTTTTCATCGTCTCATGTCTGGAATATTTGTCATCTTGAGATAATCGTTCGGGAGCCTGAAAGGGTGAACATTTTTTTTTAGTGCTCTGTTTATAAGAATAAAAGATAAAAAAGCATTCACCAAGAGTAAAAAGAATAAAGACACTCTGACACGACGAGTACAGTTTGGAGTCGATCGCTTCTCTATGAGCGGCAATTGATCGAACGTGTCGCGACAGCTTTTTCCTTGACGTTCAAAGTCAAACAAATGACAATCATTGGGAATGGATGTCTGCGATCAATGAATAGCACGTTTTGTACAAAAACGAAAAGCTGCAACGAAACTTTTGTAGGAAATTGTGACGTTTACTCGGACAATATATTGTTAAGGACACTAACCGATTTTTGTTGTTTGTTTTTGTTTTCCTGAATATAAACACAATACACTCGAATATCCTCGATACGCAAACTTTCCCAGAATCCGCAGCCCCTCTGGCTGTCAATGAAACATAAGGAGAATAAATTTTGATTGGAAGGTTGAATTTTCTTTTGACATGTGCTGTTACATACACGGAAGGAACGTAAACCGAGATGGACTATCTTGGTGTACATGTTATGATAAAATCTGTATGCAGGAGACTCAACATTTCCGTACCAAACTAATTTGGACGTTTCTATTCGTGGAAAGCACATCCCGCTCCTATAGATAACTATAAAATGTTTAACGTTTGTATATGTGAACATGGCGCATATATTTATGTGTATTCACGAACTACTTGGTACACGGTAAGTGCACCTGCAGCTCCATAATTCTCGGTACACACGAGTTGTACGATGCTACACGTTAATTTCCCATGTTCTCATTAGTCTAGTTTCTTATATAAGCTCCGCTCAACTGGGATTAATGCGCGAAGCAATGCGGCAGCAGGGAATCAGTGAAACAAAAACCTCCTGTTTTTAAGGCAATTGCACACGAAATAACGCTTTCGGTATTTTCTGTCGCTAATTCGCCAGTTCGAGGCTCTGTTCCTATCGTTCCCAGAGCATAAAAATAACCCCCCCCCCCCTCACGCCCCCGCAATGTCTCGATTTGTTTAATAATCATAAAAATTCAACGTCAAAGTTTTGCAATAGATTCCAATTTTTTTTTCCCCTCAAGATTCAAGATCGTACGCTATCGCCCGGAAGGTATCGGCATTGCTTAGCAAAAAGATGAACAATTTGTATCACTAACTAAGGCACTGAATTGGTGAATTATCTTATTTCTTGGATGATTCAGAAGTGAGTCAAAATTAGAAATGATTACGGGGTGTAAACATCCTGATTACCACTTGGAATACAGCAGACTTGATACATTGCGTCATAAATCACTATCGCATGAAGAAACTAGAGGCTCAAGAGGTCGCTTGTCTGCTGGAGTACGGCTGTGACCTACTTGCAGTGGTAATGGTAATCGCGTGGTCAGACACATGGGACAAAAATAGACGACGCATAGACCGTTTGCCCTTAAGGCGCTGTAGTTCGCTGCACGGTTGTGAGAGGAGATCAAGCAGCTGGTGAGTGAATCGCGTTTTTTTTTTAGAGCGCTCGATATTTGAGCCAAACGAAAAGTTTTTCTTTGATCTTTCGCAGGTAAGCAGAAAAAATGGGTCATCCAACGCACAATTGACAAACTTGTTACGATTCGTACTGCATCGACGCCAGGAAATGTGAAATTCGGGTCAACGAACAGTATTTAGCCGATGAATTTATCTTTGCTGCGGTTTCTCACAACAGAGCGAAGGTAAATAGAACCACGGAAGACCAAAGAGAATAGAGGTAAAGTGAGTGGTACGAACGAGTGCAACCATAAGCTTAAACGATCCGTATTTATAATCCCGTATGCCGGGCGGTGTTCACTTCAAGAATTTTCATATACGGGTTAAACTATGATATATTGGGAAATTCAACTCGGAGATTCGTAGCTCACGTTGGCACGGAATAATTTGAGACGTTGGTAGATAGTGTGGAAAGGGTGAGGACGAAAAGAGTGAAATATTCATGCATCGTCGCGTGGAAATTCAATCTGAAGCTAACTTTCACCAACTGTCGTTTTGACAGTGTAACAACCACGAGAGAAGTGAAGTTCCTTCCAAGTTTGGCCAAGTGATACATTTAACGTAACACAAAAGTAGTGACTTCTTGTCTGAAGCGAAAAAAAAAGGAATAGACTAAAAAGTGTAAGAGTAGCCATAAAACCACGAAGAAATTTTGATCTCCATTCCTATGGGATCCAATCACAATTGCACTCGATTTTACGGCCAGCCATTTCACGGTGCATTCAATTCCTTGAACAAAGAATTGCTTGTCCTGGCACTTTAAAATCTTTCCTCGCACTTCGCTTGTAATACTTCGTCCAAATCGTTCGTTTGACACGACTTACAATCGATTTCCTATATACATTTCCATGCCGAATCCACGTGTAATCGCATTTCGACTTTTATCTACTTGCAAATGAAAAACTGCCGTAGCAACGGCTTCCTATTCAATTATTATTCTGGATTTCATAACATCGATCAACAAAGTAGAATTCTTCGACCGCCTAGAATAATCTAAAGGCTTTTCTCAATTGCCTACGTAGAATGCTCCATGCACCCTACAAAAGAAAATACTTTTTGATGGACGCTCGTAGAAATCCTATATGGAAACTTGCCAAGTTATTTTAATGCCAGCGATAATGAATCGCTTCTGTGCCCTGAAGGCAAGTTTATTCGTGACACTCGACTCACTCTTCCTGGGTTTGGTATCTCAGCGCGATAATTGCACTACGGATCTATGTATGAATGCATTTTATTCCCCCAACTCTGTATTATGTATACATTTATGAATTACTAAATATTCGAAAAATACGCAACTCCCAAGAAACAAGCTTACGGTGTTTTTTCGTCCGTATACAATGAGAAAAAACATGAGCTAGTAATAAATATAAGGGAATTCAAAAATTATAATAATATCGACATTTTGGTAGGTTCGTAAAAATCGTTCAACTTTAAGTTCGGCTTTAAATTTCCATCATGAGATATTTTTATCGTATCATGGTCTTCTATGAAACAATATCCGTGACCAATTGAATGATATCCTCTAATAACGAGGCTTTGCCTGCGAAGTTCAAGATTCAAGGGGTTAAGCCCAGCAGGGTGAAGAAACGGTTTTCTCCACCATTTTTTTCTGGAAAGACATATATTATTTGACTAAACAATGTAGTGGGAAGAAAATGTATTCGTAATCACCGTTTTTCATTTCCAAAAATATTGATCCATACTGTTCCTGTAGATGATCCCCAGTGTCATGTATATCGGTAAAATTATTCTATATAAATAGCAGCGCTTCTGCAGGGCTACCAAAAAAGCGTTCGCACGCGTAATACCCTCTAGTTCGATATAAAAATTTCATAATATTCAGGAGCGAAAAATGTGTGATATTTTGAGAAAATGGGAATTGGAATTATTGAGAGGAAAATAAATTGGTTTACGAGGGCCAGATTTTTTTCGATGCGAATATACGAGAAATAAAATTGCCCGTCGAAATTTATACTGACTCATTTATATATGAAATAATCACGAAGTTACAGAGACTGCAAAGCTTATGGCTCAGCTCTACAACTCCACGTGCGGTCCTCATCGTGCCCGAGGCCGAAGGTACCGACCATTAATAATTATAGAGGGACACTCCTCGCACTAGCACCTTTCCTTCCTCTTCCTTCTCCTTCTCTCACGTGGCAATTCT
Source organism: Campopleginae sp. 14b (assembly GCA_030522525.1). Lineage (NCBI taxonomy): Eukaryota > Metazoa > Arthropoda > Insecta > Hymenoptera > Ichneumonidae > Campopleginae sp. 14b. Next base: position 51,278 of record JAPYYS010000644.1, on the reverse strand, counting down.
CCATCGTTCCTTATTCTGTAACAGCCGCGAGTCGGTCCCATTCCCGGCGGACACCCGGGGCTACATGTGCTATTTATTACCAGGGTAATGATTATTTATTAATGTAACCCCATCAACGATATCGCGCGGCAAATTTGTCGCGCCTGCCGCTGCTGTTTGTCCAAGTATATCGTACGTGTGTCTATGTGTTCTGTGTTGCATGAATTTCACGAGCAATTTCTCTGCAAATATAACTCTAAGGAGTGTACGCGCGTGAATGTAACGCGGAGAGGTGAGATGAAGATGAACGTGCACTTTCTATGCAACCGCACTTTTCTGCCTTTATGAATATTAATAAATAATAGACATGGATGAATTTTACTACAAGTGAAAAATTACGTTGCCGTCAAAGCGTCTTGTTGATTGGCCGGGATTACGATGAACAACAATGTGGAGAAGTAGCTCGCAGAAAAGTACACTTTTATTTACAGATTGCTGCAACGTGCCGAGTAGAAAACATGTCCACGAAAATTATGCGGAAAGTCATATCATGAAAACCATCAGATAATTATTTTTGATTACATCGTTGCTAGAGCGTTTCAGTGGAGTCTAAATATTTTTAGAAACTTTATTGAAACGGTGCAAAGTAGAACACAGGCGCTGGATACATTGTTTATCGGGGCCACAGGAATCCTTCGACGCAATATGATCGAGGACTAAGTCAAATAGAGGCCGTTGCGGCTTCCTTTTTTTCTAAAACACAGCCTTCTCTTGTATTCTTCGATTACGGTCGAAATATATTCAGGAGAATAAACATTTTATACTTCGGCGTCACGTTGTTGCTCGTTGTGAATAAGGTATACAGAAGGGTGTGTTGAAAATTGGTTCACCAGAGAAGGAAAACAATCGGCATCGTGACGTTTCACTGCTCAAAACGTTTTCTCTCCCCTAATAAATGGCGCAGCAGTCGGAACCATATGCAAGGGATTTCACGTCGTTTCCCGTATATTATAATTGATCAACAAATTGGTATTTTGGTCAACTTTTTTTGCCGCTTTTGTTGTGGAAAAATCACAATTAATTCAAATTTCTTTCTTATCGTGTAAATTAAATCCTTCGCGACCTTGAAATTGCGCCCGATTTTGTAAGAAAATCGAATCGAGACATAAAAATGAAGCTTCGTACGGAAAAGACCATGCACAATAGAAAAATATTATGTCCTAAATTATAGACGGAGATAAAAATATATGCACTCTGTAAAAATAGTCAAGGCTTGTGAATTTTAAACAAATTGAACTCCATTGCCTATGTAAACCCATATCTATATACTGATAAAGTTTTAGTCGGAAATACGTGGAATCCGCAATATCGTGTGGGACTTTTCCAGACGCTTATAAATCTGTACTATATGGTGCTCGTATGGGCTAATCAAGGATCGAGTTCATCAGATAGACGCAGAAATGAGCGAACAGACAAGGAGGAGAAGAGAGAGAGAGAGAGAGTATTTGCGAATCTACGTGAAAAACCTGATCCGCTTTTATTTTGTCGACATTATATGCGTAAAACATTGGAAAGAAATTCGTGTTCAATTGCGATGCGTATAAAGTTACCAGGTCGACCTGAATTAATTTTAGATGCATCTCAACGATAAATCTAATACTGCCACGTTGTAATCGAATTATCTTGAGCTAATGACTTGAAAGCGAGTGACAAATTACTAATGAGTACGCCAACTTGCTCACTCTCCAATAATTATCCCGTTATTACTTCATAATTAATAGATCGTTCGCATAGATTTGGGAAACTCCACACCGAAGATTTAACTTCGAACGTGTGTGAATAATTAAAACTCAGATGCAGCAATGTATAATTCGTCGTGCAGCTTGATCAGAGATTTCCATATGCAGAGCTCGGTTATGCATTGCCACTAGGGGCTGCCAAACCAGCGTTTGACCTGGAGGTGAACTCTCACCTGGGTCGTTCTTGTACTCTCGAATTTACACAAATAGTACGATCAAACGAGCCTGCCGAAGGTGGACGAAGTTCCACACTTAATCATCGAGAACGAGACGTCGATTCAACGTACAATCGATTCATATTATATATCCAAATCTGTATTGGCAATTACTTTCTAATAACATGGTTTCAGATCAACGATAACGGTTTTTTCGAACCCTCGGATATTGTTATGAATAATTAGAATTTTAGTTGCTTATGGAACGAAAAAAAAACACGGAAAAATAATCGCTTCATTTTATCTTCTCGAATGTATCATTGGCAAATTCATCGATATCTTTAATACTGCGTAACAATATTACGGAAAAAAGGGCATCTCCGGTTTTATGCGTTTCACTTTTCCATGGGATTTCCTATCGTTTATATGTTGGATAAAATGCCGTTATACGCATATATAATTTATTCTCTTTAACATATAAGAGACTGTACATGTGGATGCAGCAGTATCTATTTTCCAGGTACGAAGAAACGTCATGTCGCGTGAAATTATTCAAGAGACAATATCTCGAAGGTGTCTAAGAGATGGTCTCCATCTTAGTCGCGGAGCCAGATGTAAATTAATAGATTCCGGAAAGTCTTACGTTTGTATATCGTTGTGTACCGCTATATATCTGTACATTTAGTTTATGCATACTGGGTTCACTGTAAATATGACGAATGATTGCAAGCGAAAAGACTGTATCGCTGCATTTAAACGTACGATGCGTCCAATGATACGCCCTTCTTATTATCAGCGTTAAAATTCATTATTATTATTCGTATGAACACGGAGTATAAACCTGGCGTCTCTAACCTTCGAGCTCACCTCGGTAGAGACTTGGCCGTGGTATTTCTCTCTTGTATGGACAAGGGCAAGGCCATTCCGTGCGTTACGTAACACACTCTCGAGTCGTGCGTCAACGTCACTAGTCGAATAAACATAATCTCTTCCTCTCTCTTTATCTTATTTCTTTTTCTTGTTCCTTCATAATTCCAACCGAGTCGCTTTTGTATTCGGCACGTTCACCGTTCACTATTTATAAATTTACTCTCCGTCAACCAACAACTCACAAACTTAGGTTAGTTTATTATTGAGCTTCACAGGGATTCTAAGATAAACCGATTTTTAATGTAACTCTACTGCATTCGAGATTTCCAAGCAACCAATCACAGCACGAATAAAAAGCTAACAATGGATTCGATATTTCGATACATTGGAGCCCATGAACTTTTTATTAGAGGACTTTTTACTTCGTTCGGAGGAGACGATGAAAGTTTCAGGAGATAAGACATTTACATCTATGCTGTACCATACGTAGAGGGGATAGGATAGTACGTTCGCGACGTCTCGACCATCGAGTGGATTACGAGGGAAGATATTCGGCCTCGGGCGTTGATTCGATTTTCATAATCTTATTCGGTGGACGACTCCCTTCTTTTATCTGTCGTCCGTAGCGTCGTACTTCTCAACGGCTTTGAATTATTCAAGCTTCTTTTCGTCCTTTTACTACCAAGATATAAGCTCGAACTTCTTTACTAGTGATACGTGATATATAGGGAGTGATATATAGCCATTGTGAAAAAACAAAAACGTTAATGTGTCCAAGTTTTGTCGTGTCATCGACCGGCCGATGTCGTGGTTGGATTTTGAGGCTGACCTCGAAGACAATAACGATCCGAAACCATGAAAATTTCATTGGATTCTACTAAGAAATATCGATTACGTCAGACGTTACGAGTCGGTCGTAATTATTATACGAATTACAAAGTTGGATGGAAAACCCAATGGATTAATACTCCGATACTTTAGAAGCTCGTGCCCCACTTAAGAAGTTATACCTGGGGGGGGGACTTAATCGGAATTAAACCACAGTATTTCCCGCAGCAGATTATGTAGTGGGCCACGAACCTCCTACTTTTCTCTCCTTATTAACCCTTATAGCTCATTTCTGTCAAGAACACTTTGTTACCTTGCGCACGGGCAACTTTCTACAGCAACGGGGAATCACTTATGAATTCTATTCCCTGTGGATGTTTGCTATGTGTACAGCCGGAGACACGTAAGTTTGCTAAATGGAAAGTTTCGGAATTACCCGTCGCGCAGAAAGTGGGAAACGTGATGAGAGGCCGAGGAGTAATAAAGAAAGAACAAAAAGAAAGAGAAAGAACGAAGAGACGGCAGTCGGGGAAGAATAAAGAATTGCCCATTGGTATACGAGTACAATCACACCTCGACATTCTGATTTACTCATCCATTACTATTCCGTTTTCTTCCTAGTGTCTGTCTTGTCTCTATATCTTTGTCTATCCCAGTCTCTTTTCCTCTCCCCCTCTCTCTCTCTCTCTCTCTCTCTCTTTCGTTTTCTCGTGGCATTTCCTTCTTCCTGTCTCTATCTCTTTTCCCTTTTCTCTCTCTCTCTCTCTCTCTCTCTCTCTCTGTTTCGCTTTTTTTTTTCATTTCTTGTGCACATAGACTATCGCAGTTTGCTGCTTCAAGTCCCTTGCACATAGGCACTCTGCGAACTCGGCTATTTCATTCGAAGGCTTGTGGCACTCGTCGCATTGTTCTTGGATTCATACGGCGTCGCGCGAAACTCCGTGTCTACGGTGTCGCGTCTGCTGCTCGCAATGTTCCGGCTACCGGTGTCTTTGTCACGTTCTTCTCGTCCGCTCTATCACGTTATACCGCCCACACTCCTTTCGACAGACTCTTTTGCGTTTGTTCCCTCTTGGTTGGATTTAATTACGAGCCTCCTATAACTAAGTAGTCAGCGCCTTTACACTCATATTAGCCTCGTTTTCCATATTAAATTGTACATTTTACTGGCTTTTTGATTCGCTACGAACTGTGATCCAAATATTGCCATGTTTTGGACTATCAACAGAAGGCAGTGGTATCCGATAACGAGTCACGTTTTGGGCCCGTGAAAGTGCGGTTATGATGCCTGTGAGTCCTCAATTTTTAAGAGCCTGAAGTTTGCATCGACGCAATGCCACGGAATGAAAAAAAAAAATTGATCCGTCACTTTTTTATTTTACAAATCCATTCGTGAGGTCCAAGAAAGGCAAGAGGCAAATGAAGAAAAAAAAAAATTCGAAATAAAAGTGACGAATCATTTTTTTCTTAATTCCATGGCATTGCGTCGATGCAAATTTCAGGCTTATCAATTTTTCTGTCTCATGATAAAAACGAATGTTTGTCCTGTTTTGTTCATAACTTATTCACAAAAGATCAGACTTTGATTTGGACACTCAGATCTTAATGGATGGTCGCTCTACGTGTCGATTTTTGCGAATGAAAGAAAGAATTCTTTGCATCGCGAGGGTGCAGTTGCTGCGCGCAGACTGCTTGGCGTCATAGGAATAACCACCTACGCTCCCACTCTCCCGTCAAACTAACCAGCAGGGTTCTCGAACTCGATTCACGACGATATACCTTCGGGATCGTTCTCTCGAGCAGCAAAGCTATAATTTTCATTCTCTCGTAGCCGTACGAAAGCGGCTCACGGCGGCTCGTCTGTCTATCTGATTGAAGCTCCGGCGCGTTCGCGAAGCACCGAGTAACATCAGTACAGCATCAGCGCGGGTGCCGACATATCCCTGCTCTCCCCGGTCGGCTTGGTTGGGACATTGTGTACACTTGGAAGCGGCTTAATCAGCCATTGTCCGCTGCGTGAACGACGAGGTCAGCTTGTACGTACGTGAACGTCAACGAACAGGGCGATGTCTCCCGTTAACGTATTCAAGCTCACTGTACATAACGTTATAGGGATCAACGTGACATGGGTTCCCTCGAAAAGATTAACCAATCGCGACTCTTTAAAGTTTGAGTATAAATTTTCGTAACAATCGTTCGTTCACCAACGAAATTTTTCGGGAATAGATTAATTTTTCTATTTCCAATATTTCTATTATCGAATATCCATAATTTGCATAATTGATCGATTCAATAAAAAGGGAAGAGCCCTATAGTTTTAAAAGGCAACTTTACCTAATGACATGCTATATGGTTCAAGGTCACTCACGATTATTTGCTTCCACTTGTAGCACCTTCATCAACAACCACCATAAATATAACAGGTACGATAAGCGGTTCTGTTCCCGGAGAGATAAAAATACTGGCAGAAGAAGCTAAACTACGTCCGGCTGTTCTCATCTACAAGTTTTTACCTCGCCTGCAACTTCACTCTCTTTGCAACTGAAAAACGTACTCCACGACCTTTCTTACTCTTTCATTCTTTAACCCTGGGCGCAATGAATTTCCATTAGACCTAGTGAGCAACTCAAGAGCTCAAACGCCTCGAATTCCTAGTGAGCATCGCATGCACGTTCGTCATATCCTCCGGGGAGAGTTTCGCGCTTCCGTGCAGTATGAGTTATAGTGCGAACAGCTTAGTTCAGAGCAACGAGGCAGAAGAGTGGGCAGTCGAGAGAAGAGAAAGAGAGGAAGAAAGAGAGGAAGAGCCAATGAACATTGAAATTCAATGTCGAAAGCAAAGAGAGAAGTGAAGGACGCAAAAGAGCGATTCTAATGGGGTTATTATTGAATTAGAAAGAGAAAACTGTGACAGTAAAACACGAGGAGTTTCGTAGCCCTGGTCAAAGTTTTACCACGGAGCTCAAGAAATATCTTACGTGATCCCGTGCCAACTTCACGCTCGTACGAGTAGAGTACAGCTTGCGAAGGCAGTGGGATGGAGAGTACGTTAACAATTGGCAAAGGGTTTTTTTTCATTTTGTGGAGAGTGTTACGAAATTCAATCTATGCGAGGATTTAAAAGAAGGGTGCCCTTAGTCGCGAGGGATTTTTTTTCCAGTCCAATACGACGAGCCCTTGTCTTTTCTATTTTTTCCTGTAAATGAAGATATTCCCATAAGGAAAAAGTGTCCTCTGTCATATGTCTGAAAAAAGTCCTTCATACGCTACACTTTTTGTATTCCTGGATAAACCCCAAGGGCCGCTGATAATTATGATAGCGATGATGACAGAAAAATCATGTAGTTACCGTTTTTTCTTTAATTACCAATTTCTGTGGAATTTAGTCACGGAATCATTTATAAGGGGGATGGATCTAATGCTGTAGGATCGGGATATCATGTAGAAAAAATATTAAGTAGAACTTTGATCTCAATACTTCGAAGTCCCACGTTTCTAATATGATTTTCTGTTGATGTGTGTGGTTCGTTTGGAAGGATGTGTGTAAGCACACACAGTTGAAATACGAAACACACCCAGGAAAAAAAGGAAGAAATAGTTGATGATCAGCGGGAGAGGCCGTTACTTCTCGAAGGAGAATTGCAAGAAGGGTGGGGTCTCATTTGGCTCGGCTCTAACGAAGCAGACAGGACGTCTCTTCTTACAGTCTGACACGCAACACGTACTATATTGCTGTCACTAGCGAGGGAGCTACAGCTGGTATATGGATCACGTACACTGGCACAAGAAACATTAAGACACGGGAGTGATGGTGAATGGAAAAGGGACAAAGAAGAAGAGGCTTTTGCGGGATTCACTCTTCTCGCTTCCCGTGCATTAACGTCAGGGCGTTGATGAGGAGCGCGCAAGGATGGGCGAAGGATGGTGGAATGACGGGGTTGGAGGCAAACTTGCACTTTATCGCAAGATTAAACAATGCCTTGTCCGGGTATTAAGACGTCAGGCGGGAAAGAGCCCAGATCTTTTTTTCCCTGTGCTTTCCTCGTAGTAGTGGCACGCAGCTCTTATCCCCATTCCGTCCTGTTTTCGGAGTTCTATTCAATGGAGCTTTTCTGTGGGATCCCGTGGTCTATATCTTCCCGCTCTAATATTAAGACACTTACCCCATAACCCCATCAGACAAGGCGTTAATGTATCTGACAAAAGCTCGGAAGTGTGTCGAGCTTATCATCGTTTTGCAGCTACTACCAGTATTAGAAGATTGTAAGGAAAGTTGAAGGGCAAGGAACACCGAGGTCGAGGATGACCTCGCTTGAGAACGAATCTGGTGAATTGCGATTTGTACACCGCAATGTTGTTTTAGTTAGGATGAAGGGAATGGCCCAAAGATCGCTGGGTCTGCCTCTCCTGATTGTCTCCCATGTACGGACGCAGTGTCATCGGAACTGCGTGGATCTTCAATAGAAGACGATAATAGGTAACTCACGCGGTGACCAGCCTTGGAGGTTCGAAGCAAAGCGTTCGGCATTCAGACCACGAATTTATAACCAGTTGAAACCATCGGTGATTCAACAGCTTCGCAATGACCCTTTTGTCATTGAATGAAGCAACGAGTCAAAACTTTACCGTTGTAAGCGTTATGAAACCGTTAATATACATCAATGTCCCAGGCGAGGACAATCCGTAGCTCGTATGTCCCACGCGTCCATGACACATTGCATCGGGTCCAGAAAGCTGTAATAACTGGATATTACCAGCGTATAATGAAGTCTATCCAACGTGACCAATTCTACCCGCTGTCTATAGTTCTAGGATCGGTTTCTCGGTGTATATCCTCAAACAGGTATAATACAGTGGAATATAGCTTGTTGAGTCCATACCGATGTCGTAATCGGACGATACAGAGATGTGATTGAGGCAAGTAATGAGGAAGCGGTTAAGCTGCACTTCGGGCTGGAGATACCACATTGTGTGTATACACGTGGCACGTCTTATGGCTTATAGTAATGCTAGAGTTGGTTCTGGTAGAGAGGTTTCAGTACAGACTCATAGCGTTTCCAGCCTTTCTCAGGTATATCTCTCTCTCTCTCTCTCTCTCTCTCTCTCTCTCTCTCTCTCTCTCTCTCTCTCTCTCTCTCTCTCTCTCTCTCTCTCTCTCTCTCTCTCTCTCTCTTTCTCTCGCTTTATAATTCTCTCCGTTAGGTTTGAGCCCTTGGCGGATAGCGTGAAACAACATCAGCTTTGGAACAGGTCTCTCCTTGGCCGAATTGATGCGATGCCTCTGCTTTGTGTATGTCTTGTGCGAGATTGAGACTCGCATAAAGTGTTGACATATATACCAACAAACTGCTTGCGGGTCAACTGGAAGGACTCGTGGGATTGCTCGTTAACGTTTGGGCTCAGGCGCATCTACTACCTAGTCCTTGTTGACCACACTGTATGACATAACAACGTATTTACGGAGACATGGATATCCAGGACGATGGTCACGATCAACGGCTAAATCTTCAAAGCCTGCCGTACATGTTCTACTGACTCAGGCTCTCCTCAGTTCCTGGCAAACCAAGCGACCAAGCAGACAGAGCTTCTTGCATTACATCCTACCCTTCGCAAGATGCTCAGCTCCCCGTGCCTGTATACGCAGTTGCTATCTCTATAGAAATGAAAGAACGGGAGAGCGAAGGCGATGATGGAAGTGGAGTGAGGCTTGTGGCTCCCTGGACCGCGGGAGACCGAACAATGTACCATAACTCACACGTCGGGAGCTGAAGAGAGAAAGAGAGAGAGAGAGAGAGAGAGAGAGAGAGGGAGAGAGAGAGAGAGAGGGAGAGAGAGAGAGATGGTTCAAGAAAGAGGCGAAGACGAAGATAGAAAGTAAAAGCTTTACTGCAGGAGTAGTTACACCGAAGAAGGCTCTTGTACTTGGCATGGCTCAGGTGTTTCGAGAATATGTATTTTATTAGTTGGGTGCAGCATGCGATACCACTGGTCTTCAGACACACTCCCTGGATCCTTAGTTTTGATGCTGATGCGCCTGATGTTCCGCTGCTTCCGTTATGAGCTCAGGATATACGCTTCGTTGCTTTCATCCTATTACCGCTTTTAGAGTGGCGTCTCCGTTTTCCTGTATCTTTTGATTAATTTAAAAATGGCAGCTGCTGGTCCATCGAATTTTCACTTGCCATTATACGATGCAGCGGTTGTAAAGAGAGTAGCGGTTCTATTTTGTCACGTGCCATTATCATTGTTCTATTCCCGATTCGACATCCGATCCCACCCATTTTCAAACACTCCTCTCGTCTTTTAGGTCTGACCGGAGCAGGAATACAAAAACATTCATGGTATTATAAGTGTCATAATTGACTCGCATACATCTAAACTATTTCTCATGCCTCAATGGTGGGGATATCTCATATTTTATCATAAAATCGTCACTCGTATTAAAGAAGGAGCTGACTAATTGGCGTAGATTCATTTCTCATTGGCCTCGCGGATATAAATTTTTTTTTTTTTTTTTTTTTTCATCCCATCCCCTTTTCTCGAATTGTGCCGATTTGCAATTGAGCACTCGAAACATTCGAATGTGAAGCTACGGACTCCCTGCGGATATTTGTAAAAGGAGATGGGAACCAGACAGGCTGTACGTAAATAAGCAGATTTCTTGGGCGAAAGAAAGAGAGCGAAAGAGAAAATGAGGCCATCATGGAGGGAGGTAGATGAAGAGGGATATGAAAGGGGAAACCGATAAAAAAATTGAAAAAAAGGAGACTGGTAGAGAACAGAAAAAAATAAAATTTCTGTAGGCACCGACAAAGTACCTCCGTACGATTCGTGGTGCGTACACCGCGACAAAGTGAGTATTCGAAGAATATTATATACATCTATAGTCTGCCTATACATATATATATATAAATATATGCACATCTCCACTCTATAATTGGATCCTCTCGCCGTCGTAGCTGCGTGGCGCGAGCTCAGCAAGTGAGTACGATGCATTCACGCATTCTCGATGAGCGATGCATATTGCGAGAGACGGGGGCGCGACGACGAGAAAATCTCGCCCGACCAAGAATCGGGGAGAGGACAAAATAATTGGCGCGGGAGAGAACCTATCGAGGTTTATACGTGCGGGTAGAGGAAAAAAGCTGGCCATGCGGTACTATATGCTCTCGCCTATGTGTGTTACATGGACACACATACACTGCAAAGTGGTATATCTTGGGGAGTGGTGTGCTGATGTTCTGAACGTCTACAACAGCTGCTGGATCGAGTGGCCGCAGTACAGCAAAGTACCTCAGCCTGTAGTAGCCTGTTTTGTGGATTTATGTTATGTGCAAATATATAACATACCAACATTAAGTATTAGAATTATTCAGCCTTGAAATATATATAAAAATAATCGTAAGAATTGCACCGACTTAAATTTGACTCCTTGAAAAATAGAACGCTTAGAAAAATCATCCTCTGGGCACATGCGTCCCGAAAAATCACTACAAATAACAAATTCTGATGTAATTTACAAAGGAATCTCTCAAAAGCTGGGAAACATTCGGAGTCCTGTTGAACGAGCAAACTCTCATTATTCACGCTTCAAGTAAAAGGAGTAAGACGAACTCGAGATATCGCAACGTTCTCTGCTGGAACGTTGTAAGGAAATGATGATGATCGTGGGCCGTTTTTGGAAATTCACCACCTCATGAAAGGTTATCGTCGTTGGGACGAACTCGTCTGCGATACGAACAAATGGCATTGCAACGTGATTGTATATCGAGTTGCCGTCACGACTCTTATGAATATTATAAAGGTAGTGCTCGGGCTTGTGTAAATAACGAGAGAAGTGTGGTTGAGGTAGTAAACATGTTAATTTTGAGAGTTCTGCAAACATGACGAGGCAGCAAATGATAGAAGGTCGATCAAGCCGTCCAGACAAAATGTAACACTCGAAATTCCTATATATCGGTCGCTGACATCGTCCGGTAGCCTTTCCATTTATGAACATTACTCTCGTTGCTTTTGTTTTTTTTTATTGTATGGTGCGGCGATCGTGATAGAACGATGATCATTAATTCATTACAAACTTATTTGCGTTGAGCTATCTTGGTTTTCCCATTTTGTATAGTCGGCATACAGGAACGATGTTTTTCCTTCATCTTCTCCTTCCTATGCTTTTTGGACTCTCTGTACTTTTTTTCGCTGTACAAACGTACTTTTTAATTTCTCTCGAGATGGAATATAACTGGGTAACATTTGAAGGTTTTCTTTTATCGTGCGCGGAGACTTTAATCTCACTGTTCCTCTTGTCCATGCTATTAATCCTTTTTATTCGAGCTTCGCCGACGTGCCCAATCCCGTGTTTAGGATGGAAAATACGTGTTCCATCGGACTCGTAAGAGGGTGAAATTATGTGACGTTAAAATTGAAGGGAAATAAAAGTCGAGTACACGTATTGTGTATCTCAAGAATATAATGCTATTAGCTTACAAGAACACCCACAAAAACTAAATGACTATGGAAAAGACACTGTGACAGCTGATCCTTAAATTCTTTTATGGTTCAGTGTCGTCTCGTTATTCCTACCACACAAAAACTCCTATGGAGTTTAGTCACAAGGTTAATCCGGAATTTGCGAGACTGAGCGATATAGGAAAAATGTCTTAAAAATCGTATAAAACAAAAGAAAAAATGTGGAAAAGCAACGGGTCGAGCTGGGTGGCTCTTTAATATTAAAATGGCACGAAAATCGGTCAAAAAAATCGAATTTTTCGTTTCTTTTGAAAATTTCGCTTTGGTACAAAACAGGAATATTGAAAATCGAACTGGAGCATCGAGCGCCTCTGTCGAAAGAGAAAATGACCTACGGTATTTAATCGTTTTTTCACGATCTCGATTTTTCGTTTTTCCATGAAATCTTACAATAATATGAGACAATTATTTTCTCACTAGTCCTCAGACCGTACGGCTCGAGCCGCACGTCATCAAAATTCCAGATTCGAGTACTTCTTCATTTATATGTTGAAGTTCACTCCACCTCAAGGGGAAGATTAAAGCTCACACATAAAAATAAAGTATCGGGTACGAATTTTATATAAAAGCACATGCATGTAGTTGCGTGATACAGTTACTCGTGGTTTGTGACGCAACAGCAGGAAAGATAATCACCGATTCTGCTGAATGCAGTTGAAACGTTTGGCGTGTTTGCAATTCCGCATATACACACACACACACATACCACGTCACACAGACACGCATATATCTGCCCTCGGCGGCTTCAATTAAAAAAATATCGTTCGTATCGCTGTAAACCGTTTCGGATATTTCCTATTAATTCACAATATCGAAGCCAGAAAAAGCACAATGAATATTCATAAAACATTTCAGCATCGCAGCGAACTTCGAATGCGCTTCGTTATATCCCGCCCCGATAGCAGCTCCGATATTTTACGTATACATAGCAAGTGTGTATAGAGGTTGAAACTTCGCACCTTTCGATCGGAGATTACTGAAAGGATCAGTTGATTTACACACACGTTAAAGTCACATCGTGCCACATTTGCAATGACTGCATATTCAGGAATGTCAGAAATTATCGAAAAATTATGTGACAGGATACATCTCGAAAGTTGTTACGCTTGTCCAGTCTTATGACTTGTCAATATTGCCGGAATTATTGTGCAACGTAAAATATTTTTACTAGGAAAATTTCGATTTTTGCGAAATATGTTACGAAATCTGCTATTCAGAATGAAAAACATCGTGTACATTTGCACGCATTTTTAAAACATTCGATGAAACTCTTCTGACATGTTTTTTATCTTCATATTTTTCAAAAAATAGCGAAAAATATGAAAAAGTATGTCTTGCAAAGTTGGAGTTTGATTCGAAAAAGGTTTGTACGATTTACGGAACCTCAGCCAGTGGGTCAATGAGCTTTAGCCCTGCAGATTAATAATGACAGCACGTGTGGAGTAAATATTGCTCCTTGAATACTTGAAATCTGAAGTACCGGAATTGAACACCATTATTCTCTATCAGTTTTCGTCGTCGTTATTTTTCCGTTTGAGTCTATTCTACGAATCGCGGGCTAGCTTCCTATTGTCTGTGCATGGTTTCCTGGTACCTCGAGAGCGTTCTATTAAGGGATTCACCATTATATAGCTCACATGATATGGATACATTTATACAAGGCTTCGCTGTTATCGGGGCTAGTCAAATTAACGACGTACTGGTTATCTTACCGAGCCAGAGAGTGGCACACCGATACTTTGGTTCTCCAATGTATGTAAACAACGCTCAAGTAATCCTGGATCATGCGTGTACGTATATAGAAGCCTGCAAGCTCGGCCAAGCCACGCAGAACGAGAGTGTAAAGAGATGTCTATAGATATACAAAGATGTAAACGTTGTGGGTAGATTTTACGTAGAACGAGAAGAGAACTTGGCTCAGCTGTGGCGAGCTCGAAACACGAAGTTATCCAGCTTTTCTATAGGGTGATTGTCGCCCGTTCTCTGGACCATGCAAAATACATTCTTATCATATTCGCATCACTTATACCTATCGATACAGATAATACAGTTTCATATATACTTCAGAATTTTGTGGAACTGTGGGTCGAGATGCTTTAGAAGTTAACATTGGCGTTCCATGAAAATTTTCAATTCCCAAGCCTCGACCTCACCGCTCCATTGATGGAAATACTCCATACATTTTGCTATGAAAAAAAGCCATCGATTTTACTATTTTCCGCTTCAATTTCTTTCTTTCCCCACAATTTTTAGACTTCATTTTTCCCGTCCGGATAAAACTACACATTGAGAGACAATATATATTCTATCCTTGATTGTTTTTACTGTAGGCAACGAACAAAACACTTTCAGGGAAATTTTTAAGAATCCAAAGCACAAGTTCGAACTTATTAGTCATCCGAATTCATTCCCATAAAAAGCTCCAAGTAATTAACCGAATGCGTCAATCGTGATAAAATGAATAAAAAAAGAGAAACCAGTTGGTACCAAAACCAAAAATTGGGTAAAAATCCCAACAAGATCTCTGGAATGGCGTAATTTTTTAAACAATTTAACAATTTTGTCTAAAATTATTATTCATTGTTCCATGATTTATTGGTATCTTATTTTTTGTCCCGACAGATAATTCAGGATTTCATGTAATAATATATGTATCTGCCAGGAAGGTATCGTGTGGCATACTCAATTAAATTTCAAAGTGAAATGAAGGCGCGAAGTACATAGCTCAAGGCGTGTGGATGTTGTCCGATAACGGTCTAGCATGTACATACATTCTTGCCTTATAATTCCTTGTTTATGTTATGTATATATACATATATATCGAATTCTCTGTTTCACTGCGAAATGGCAACTGTTGGGAGTTTCGCCCGAGTTGCACCAAAGCATACATTTTATATGCTATAGAGATCCCGCGGCAGATTCAAAGCATCTTCAAGTGTGCTCCTGCAAGCTGAGCAATGCGCGCAGTGCGAACAAACCACGATTCCGTCTCTCATCTATCCTCTTACGGCTACGCAACAGCCCACTCTATATACCGATATACAGAATCATCGGGTACAACAGTACAAACACGCGATACACGATACGAAATCCTCGCTGAGCCGAACAAACTCTTACGATCTGATAGCTTCAAAACTACCGAGAAACTACTGAGAAATAATGAACATGTTGACGATTTAGACTTTCAACCATTCCACCAGCGTCGTCCTGTCAGCTTTTTAATTGTTCCATGCCATTTGCTTTCAATCGTTAATCTAACGCCGCACTCACTCCATTCGATTGACTTTGTTAAAAAAACGGCGACAGTGCGGAAGCGTAATTTACGTTTTTCACTATCGAACGATCATTGGGTCGAATGAACCAATAATTTCTATTGGTTCTTGTACTGGTCTTGTACAATTGTATCCAGAACGGTGGACTCGGAATTCGGCAGCCGAGAGGCTTAGTCCGAGAAGTCGGTTGCACAAGCGGTCGAGATATATACGTCGTATCCTCTAATAAAAAGTTCATGAGCTCGAGATATATCGAATATATCGAAACATCGAATCTTTGATGCCTCTCCATTCGTGCTGTGATTGGTTGCTTGGAAATCTCGAATTCGGAGACTGTTTAGTTTGTTCCGGCTGTCAGTGTGACATTTATGCGATCAATTGAGTGTGATTCGAAAAAAAAAAAAAAATGGTATAT
The DNA here is from genome assembly GCA_030522525.1 of Campopleginae sp. 14b. Lineage (NCBI taxonomy): Eukaryota > Metazoa > Arthropoda > Insecta > Hymenoptera > Ichneumonidae > Campopleginae sp. 14b. The sequence continues at coordinate 35,437 of JAPYYS010000644.1, read as the reverse complement.
CATTCTACAAGGGCACTAAAGTGCCTGAACTGCGCATCGTGATGCCGGGGGTTTGCCTGCGGAGTTCAGGATTCAAGAGGTTAAGCCCAGCAGTTGTGAGGGTGAAGAAACGGTTTTCTCCACGATTGTTTTCTGAAAAGGCATATATTATTAGTCTAAACAATGTAGTGGGAAGTAAATGTATTCGTAATCGCCGTTTTTCATTTCCAATAATATTGATCCATACTGTTCCTGTAGACGATCCCCGGTGTCATGTATATCGGTAAACTTTATTATATATAAAAAGAGCGCTGCAGCGCTACCAGAAAACCATTCGCGCGCCTTAGCGCGCATCATGCCCCCTAGTATTTATATATCGTGGCACGTATAAATATGTATAGGTAAACAGTGTCGGACGTCGAGTTTGGTCAGGTGTGTCCAACGAACGCACTAAATCTACGAGAGTAACGTGCCGTTCGCGAATAAACGTTTCCGAGAGATTCATGGGGCAATTCACGGTGAGACTTGATATTGTTAGGGCACAGAGAGAAAGCCGCGTGCCACGTTGGTGCCTAGCGTTGTATGCGGTTGCGAACACAGACGTGTACTGTTTCGTCCAGATGGGAGAGAGACAGAGAGAGAGAGAGAGAGAGAGAGAGAGCAAAGTGGCGAAGCAGGATGGAATTATCTCGACGTGAATACGAAATCACAAGCCGTTCATCTCTGGTGTGGTCAATCTACTAGAAACGAGACAAGTGTGTATACGTACGTGCGAGTGAGGAAAATGCATGGGACGATTAACGTCCAAATTTTATGGAACAACCAAAAAAATTAAGCGGATAATCTGCCTTCCCAATTATATCGTTTTCTGTTTATTTGGAAATTCGTTCAGGTTCATTAACTCTAAAGAACAATTCCATATCGGAATTGAGGCTCCAAGGGAATTGATTTGCGCTCGGAATTGCCCATGTATATTCCAGATATATCCAGAGCAACGTACATAGCATTTGTACATGGATTAATTCTCTCCGTCGATTCCGAGAGTCTCCGGTAAACAATATATGTTTCGTTCAACGTTAAACACTCGAGCAAATCGATCGATAAAGCATGCACTCGATCCCGATTAAACTATGCAACAGACGATGGAATACATCCTGTCAACTTATCTTGGAACTTTGTGTAGGTGTTACGTATGCATTAAGGTGCAAGTTTGCCATGCATCGCATAGTTCGTGGTGCAAAGTTCATCATTGGAGAAGACACGCGACAGTTTTATAAGGACGACCTGTGAAGCTTTCTATTTATATTTCATGGATAATCGTCGTATGCACATATTTAATGAACATTCATTTCGGATCCACCGAACATGGTTAGAGCGTATAAAAATTACTTCGGCAAGTATTTTATTTTAGAGGCTAAAGCGACGTGCTGTTCAGCAGGTAAGTTTTCATTCCTTTGGGGCTTGAATTAATTTTCTATTCCAATGATACTATAGCGTGGTGCCTGCAGTTCCAAACTAATACAACGAATTTGCTATCGATGTTTTGTCGGCTTGCATGTGCATTTTCGAACAAGATCCATTGAACGTTTGCTTCTGTTTCTAAAGTTCATCGCTTCCTGGTGTTTTCACAAAGCACAGTGACACGGCTATATACTTTGTTTATTTTTTTTATTATATATATCCTCGTTATACGCCTCATTTATGTGAATAGCCTTGAGCTAACGTTGTGCGTAGATATACGAATATTTACTGTTGAAAAAGTCGTGAAGAAAAACGAAAAATCAATTCGTGAAAGATTTAATCGAGCAAATGTTAACGCGTCAGGTTAGATGAAGGTTTCATTTTTCTTTTTTGATACACTTTTTTGGAGCGGATTTGGGACAAACTTGCTCACGAATTTTCTAGCTTCGAGGGAAAACAACTTTTCGTTGAATTTTGTGAATGCAAACTCTCGTGCAAACTTAAACATAATTATTTTTTATACATTCACAATCTATAATCGTCAATATGAAAGTCCCAATGTCTGAGAAGACAGATTTTATTTCTCTGCAAGGTCTCTCTGCATTCTGGGATGAAAGAAAAGTTAGCCTGCTCCATAAGCTTTTTTCAAAGATTGAAGTACGCGCTGCCCTTAGTACGAAATGAGCGCGGGATACGTAAAGAAAAGTAAAAGAAAAAATTCGAGGAAGAAGGGACGTTAGATAAAAGATTTTCTCAGGGCCTCGAGAACAACGAGGGACGTGGAAAGGACACCATGGTTAATAGAAAGGGAGATAAAGCCTCGTGTATGTAGTAGCAACGGGGATCATGCCGAATGTTTGTGGGGAGGAAAAGTCTCAACGTTTCGAGCTATCCAGGTTGGTGACCCATACGAAAATGTATATACACACATCCATACACATATCTAAGCTGGAATGGTCGCTCTCTTCTCGCTCTCTCCCTTCCGCTACATTGCCCATCTACTCACGAATTGGTAGAGCCTTCTAAATTTTACAACGTAATAGTATTACGAGCATCACGGGTCCTCGGGGAAATCTCTCGATATCCCATGTCCCGGCGCGATAACATCCCCGAGCTCTCGAATTTCTTCCTTTCTCTCTCGCGGCCTCTCTCCCTCTTTTTCTAGTCTCTACCGAATGAGCGCAAGTTCTGTACCGCGCTACGAGTGTTTCTACGCTGATACTGTTATCGCGAGGAAAAAGAGCTTGCGATACAAGGATTGGCCGCCGAATCACTCGGAAAAAGGACAAAAACTCTTATATTCCTCAACCCGATGCCCGATCTAATAAAGAATATTTTATGCTGCAAAAAACTGCGAGCTTTCGGTACTAAGCCTCTGTACGAACTTCCGGCACGTTATAGTCGAGCTTATCCCATTTTTAATGTTTGCGACTGCTAAAAATACACGCAAACTCGATTCTTCCAAATAAATATTTTGTCATGCAAAGCTGCTCATTCAACTCTTTTCAACGTGCATTGAATGTTTGTACAGAAGCCTTATTGAATAAATTGCTGATTACGAATCCACGCAATTATAACATCAATTACGCAAATGTAGAAAAAAAAATTATTCTACCAAGTACACCGTTGCTTTACGCCGATTGATATTCAAATAGCACCGAGCTCTGAAAAGCAAAAGATAACTCGCAGATACGAAGGAAGTTTGCAAGGAGAAGTAAATTATAAAAATACAAACTCGCGGCTGGTAATCTCCAATTTCTGATAAAATAGAAACTGCTGTACGTGTTATTTGTCGAGTGTTTCGTAGATCAGCTGTGTGGATTCAGGAACGTCAATAGAACATCCGCGGTACAAATTGCACCCTTAAAACGGAAGATGTTTATCTACGTGTGCCACTAATTTCCTCTGTACTACATGAGGCAACCGTTCAGAGGAAAGTTCAAAATTTCATTGTTGAATTGAAAGTTAATTTCATCTGCCTAAACAATTGAAATTAAAGATTCCAATGTTGACACCTTGTAATGGAATCTTGAGAGATAAAAAAAAAAACCAGTTAATGAAAATATCGGACAAGTGCAGACCATGGGAAAAAAGGAACAAGGGAAAATTCAAGGTATCGTGTATAAGATGAGAATTGGGAAGAAAAAGTTTAATGTCTCTAGAGATAACGGTACGAAACTTGCGAGACAGCAAAGAACCCCTGTCAAATATAAACAGGGTGGGCAAGTTGACGTTGATTTGCCAATATTTTTGCCACGATCCCAAGTTTTCGATATATATTGAAATATAAACGTGTATATATGTGTATATTGTTTCTGAAATCTTACTTCGGGCAGGAGACACGAAGATGAACGTGACGAAACTTTCCTTCGTTCCAACATGTTCCTAGCTAAGTGGCTTCAGAAAGCTTTCTTTTCGTCGTCTCACTTTTCCTATAAATATAAATGTATACATAAGTATATGTGTGTATCCCTATCTCCAATGTCATACTACCAGGGAAAAGGGCAGTCGGCCACGTGTCATTTTTACGTGACTGAAGATTTCTTCATTTTTTTTTTTCGTTTCGTTTCGTCCTTTCGTCCCAGTTCTCTAGATATTTTGTCACTCCGGCCGGAGAATAAAATTGCCCGGACCTCTGGACAATTAAATGAGAACGAAATTTTTCGCGATCCTTCCAAAAAAGCAAAAGTTTCGGCAATCATTGATGTATATCCCGATGGAGCTCTTCAAATGATTTTAAGGGAATTTGAGAGTTGCCTTGAAATGTCTCGTACGAAAATCAACGAGTGAGAAATTGACTTTTGCAAGACATTGCGAGAGAAAAATGAGTGTGATCTTTGTAGCGTGAGGTTAAGTAAACTATCGTGTCGTTCTGAAATCTGAGGGAGAAGCCACGTCCCTATCGTGTTCAGATTCACCTCAGCTGGCTTTTCAAGCTGAACGACGAAGCCACACAACGAACAGGCTTAGCCCATTAAAGGTACACGCGTGTCTCTGGAACACGCCTCCTCCCCGATCCTGATATGCACTCTATCGATGTTTGCCTCGATAAACGTATATACGGCCCAAATAACTCGAGCCATGACTTGTGCATACATTCGGTGTGAAGTGGAGTACATAAGAACTAGGAATCAGGAACTTCAAGCTCGATAACACGTTTGGTTCTCTGAACTTGAAGTTTATACATATATTGATCCATTAAGTTTCACTATGGAGATCATCAAAAACTGAACGAGAATTTCGTTGATTGTATTGTCGAGCTTCCTGACTGAATTTTCAAAAAATATTCGGATCGGCGAGACATAAAATGAATAAATAAACAACTAAATATCCTCAAAAAAAAATGTCCGATGAATGTAAATAAAATTTCTAGCAGGATTGAGTTTACGAGAAGTTCGTAAAGTCGCAAGTTCAGGAAAATCCTTGATGGAGTAAATTAATAAAGTTTTGTCAGGATCGCCATTCCGGAAAATAAATAGCTACCTCGTCTGACTCTGATTGCTGCGTGTGGTTATTTCTGTCACGATTTCATAAGCGAATCTCACAGCGACGAGATCGAATCTGTGACAAAAGCCTATAGAATATTGTCCAAGTGCAAACTATCGTGAAACGTCCATGTGCAGAGAGTAGGATTTATAGTTCGGTATATAGGAGAGCGCAAAGTGTCTCCGCTCTCAAGCGTCCAGACTCTCATCTACCCCTTTGTCTCCCTCCCTCTCTCTCTCTCACACACTTTTCCCCCTCTCTCTTGTTCTCTCCCATTTTTTGCATACATACGCGGATATCTATGGATGTTTGTATGTGGCGTAATGGAGCCCTGGTCGTAAGAAAGCCAGGTGGGTGACAGTTTGCGCGCTAGGATAGAAGAAAACCTGACGAGGGTCGTTAGCAAGCGAGAACTCTGTGTGTACATGTATAGATTCGTTTGGCACATATATAAATAGCACGAGACCTGAGGATCGGCTAACTTCAGAAAAGATGCATGAGAAAAAAGACCAAGTGATAAGATACAGCCAAAGAAAACAGGTGAAGACTGAGTGGATACACGAAGAAGCTTGTGCGAAGCCGTATCTTTCTCTCACTCACTTTCTTTCGTGAAAACTGAAGAGGACGAAACCTAAAGTGTTTTGCAGAGTATCTCTCGATCGCGATAGATATTATTGGGATCATGAATTATTTCATTCGACGGATGGAAACCATTTATCATGAACGAAATAAGTTTCATAATGACGATCTATTCTTATAAAGATAGACAGAACAGTCGAGTCATAAATGAAAATGATTTCACATCTTGTAATTGTTAGACTGTTCGAAATCCCAAAAAAAACTAGCCCACAGACGAAAAAATGGCGAATATAAGTTTATTTAAAGTTTGATTGACCGAACGGTGCCGAAAAAAGTAGAGCTATCTGCCAGGCACTCGTGACCGCTTCTAACGACTGAAGCATGGCCTCAACAGTGAATTCATTAACATCGAAGTGATGTACCGAAAAAAATGAAATTATAGGATTGGAGTGATAAGCTCAATGAAAAAAAGATCAATGTCTTCGCAGTCCAACGAAGCGAATGCATTGAGTCATGAATTTTCGACTTAGCAAATACCAGAAATCGATATATCATTATAATCGCGTTATGTTCATTTTCCGTTATATACGATCGCGTGAAGCTTCTTTTATTTTTGCCATATAAAACCGATCGAGGAAGTATTTATCGTTCATCTCGCTATCTACGCTTTGTATATTAATCGCCGAAACGACGAATATGCAAATTCGTAAGCATCCCAATGTTACGTACAACACACAGAGACAGAAGGCGAGAGAGAGAGAGAGAGAGAGGGAGAGCGAGCACAGGAAAGAGAGAGAAAGAGAAAGATGAAGGGAGGGAGAAAGGGAGAGAGCTTATACAGTCGTTGCATATCCGGATCATAAAACACGTAGCGCATTAACCACGAGGCATAAGCCACCGCGCAATACACCTCCCTTCCTTCCTTTCCACTCGGCGACGAAGCTGCGGCACCGGTGCAGTCAATGCACCAAAGAAGGGGGATGCAACTGCAGAAGCTCATTAACACACCGACAAATATATGTATATACCAATGTAGGTTTAGTATGCCTTTTGTCTTGTTGATGTTTCTGCCGCACTCCCGTAAAGAAGTAAAAATGCTTCCTCTTACTGTAGCTAGGCTTTTACTTTGCTGTTCTTATTTTTTGATTTTTTATTTTTATTTTTACGATCTACCTGCGCTGGCGGGCAAGCATAGTGTAGTAGGACTGGTTGTGTCACGCTTAAGTTTTACGAGGGAAACGAGATAAGACTGCATTCTAGAGGGGCGTGTACGTTTCTGTGTCCGCTCTCTCTCACCCCCGGACGAACAATCTTCACCGCTCTGTGTGATCTTGTTTTTACGGATTTACAATTATGTACATACGTGCGTGGGTACCGAGGGACAATGGGCCATTACCTGTCACCCGAGGCGAACATTCAATATCTTGGTTAGACCCTCTCATTTTTTCAAGCAGTTTCAAACCCAGCTCTGCAATGGATGTTTCATTTATTTTAGCTCTCGTCTCGTAACCCAAACGATAATTGGCTTCTTAATTCCAATGCATCTGCATTAACATTTTTATATCTATATTATCGCTGTTTCAATATGGACATTGACTAGCTTATCGTCTTACGTAACGTGTTGATTATTTTCTTCGTCCAAGATCATCGTAATCACAATCTTTCCAACGTAACACTCTCCTGCAGTGCTTGTTCTATCTCGAAAAGAGAATAATTCCTGTCTGTGTCATTCTTCGCTGTTTTTCTTCAGCTTGTTTTGCTCCTCGAAGCTCTTCATTGCTACGGACGACACATCGGGACTGTGCAAGACTCTTCAGAACTCTCGAAAGAATATTGAAACGCAGACTCTCCGTCTGAGCTTACTTTTTATATTTCTCCATCTCTCTTTTTGTTGAGCCAATGACCACTCTGCATCTCACGTGTTATTAATTTGTCGGAGGGTTTGTTTTTTTTTCATAAATAAAGAACTTTTCGAAATTTTGCTTTAAAAATATTTTCATGGCTCGCTATACGCAGTGCAGCGAATGCGATCTCGATATGACTGTTGGATGATTGAATCATTGTCTTTTATGTGTTTTGATCGAAGCGTGCAGAAACGGCGTTAGCCTTTCGTTCTTCGTGCACCACAGCATTTGGACATTAAACGAGGAGGTTCGCCAGACCCCATAAGTCATATTTTCAAGTGGATCTTCGAGTGTATATATAACGAACATTCAAATGTGTATATCTATATATCCGTACCAATATGCAAGTGAAGAAGAGTTATTCGAACCAGTGGAGGGCTGTTATTATGCAAATACGCGTTCACAGGCAAAACAATCACCGCTGTGCAGAGAGATCGCTCGATTGCAGCTTTAACCGCGTACCAAACGACACAGTACTCATCTCTCTCTGTTGCTTTCGTTAAATTTCATCACTCTATCTCTCCTCCATCCATCCATCCGTCCATTCATCCTCCACCGATCCATATTTCACAGTGAAAGAATTCCTTCCATCAAACCGAGATGAATTTTTTCTCGACATACTTCAAGTCGAGTTTTCCAGACTAACGAGCTCGAATGAGCAAAAAAAATCATTTCTCCGAGCATGTTTTTTCAAGAGACAATGGATCGTGACAAAAACGGTGAGAGATGGAATTTTTGGTTCCATTTTGGAACAGTGATTTACACATTATTGGAATCTGTTTTTCCTCGGACCGCTCCGATCACATGAAGCTCGAGTTATTATCGTTCGAAAATAAAACAACTTCGCAGGAATGAGTAAAGTGCTTTATTTCTGCTTTGTCGAGTTAAAATCTTGATCGAATTCCATAACGATTCCGCACCGACAAAGTTTTATAAGAGGACGATAAATTTTGGATAAAATCAGAATCGCCATTGCTGCTGAAGCAAAACGTTCGTTTTTCTTGTGAAATTTCGAAATATAACTTTATATCGTCGTTCAGAATTCCCCTCTTTATGAGCAACCATAAGGTTTGTTGAAAATGGCAAGAGGATCGTCAAAGCGACGCGAAACGTTTAATATAAATGAAATACGTATGCAATTTTTTACAACTACTTTTTCCAGTTATGTGCAGCTAAAAACTTCACATTCTCTTTTCTCCGAGTTTGATAATTTTATGCGCCGTCGTGGCAAGGGCAACCCGTTGTACGTATACCAAGACAAAAAGAATGGCCAGTATATTATTTTTTTATTCGTGGTGTTTCTTTACAGACCATAGTTCTCTGACATCTCTTCATAGACGCGCTCACTCCGAGGGCAGTTCGTATAATACGCTCGTTTCTCTTTTTCCTCTATCTTTCCCCGTTTTCGTTTGCACGTGTAGTTTATTTCTCGTCTTTTTTTTTCGAGTTTTTCCGACTCATCATCTGTTTTGGCAAAAGGTGAACAAAGCTCGCAGCTCACGAAGCGGGGGGGAAAAAATTAAGGGTGGCATGGGAGCGGAGTGTGTTGTTTTGAAAAGCTGAGGTATTTTTGCTCTCGGAAAAGGGCGCAGAGTAACAGCGAGAGAAATCAGCCCGGTACAGCGCTGGGATGAATTATTATTTGCGTAGGTTTTGCTGGAGCGAGTTCATTGTGTATTCGCCCAAATTCCCATTACGTCATTGCACCCCTTTTTATAACTTCGCCTTCGCGTTCTCCTTTGATAAGCAAACATTTATTCCTTTTATTTTTTAATAATATTGCCGCTTCGCTGTTTTCAGAGCAAGAGAAACAGAGGCAAGCGTTTCGTTGTGACGGAACACTGCAAAGCAATTTTACGCTGAGAAGAACCTTTAGCCGTGGTCCTCATTTATGCACGTGGCCCTGGGAAATCTCCTAATAATCGTGGGGAATGCCGCCGCTTCCATAACGCAGGAAATCGATACGTTTATTGAGGCGTTCCCCGAAGCGTCGCATATCGATGATGGTTTATTGCTTTTCTAGTTAATAATTACAAAGAATGTTTATTGTCGGTGTAGCATAATATATAAAAAATAATACCATCGTCCTATAAATTCTGGAAGCTAGGTCCCCCCCCCCCCCCCCATTTGATATTCAATATTCAGGACGATCCGTAATTAGCGATTAACCTTTAGGTTACAAATTTCCGAATTCCTACGAATTGTGAATATAATAGATTCGGCGAATTCTCATCACACGATAAAACAATTTCCCCACACTCCGAGCGCGATTCGATTGATTGTAGCCTTCAGCCAATTTCCTTAAAAAAATTGAAGGAAAAAATGAAAAAAAAATGAATTAAATTCTATCGCGCAGAGAATACACGTCCTGCCATCATAGGATGTCGGAGTGACGACACTTTTGTTGGTAGAAAACCTTCGACGCAATTGAGATGGAAAAATTGTGACAGTCGACAACACTTCGTTCCATCAAATCTTTCGAGATGTAATAAAGCGTGCAAAAGTCTTGAAATCAAGAAGAAGAATTCAACATGTTTGACAATATTCAGTCGTTTATTTATCCGTTCATCCGCTGAGGCATTTCGATTTCAGAGCCAAGACATTGATTCCGTTGTTGCATGAAGATCAACAAACGAGAAACACAGTTGAAAACTACGATAAATAAGATTTTCGAGAGTCTGAATTTACCTCCGATCTCAAAAAGATTACGACCCTTAAAATTGATCCAGGTACACGATGGAGATTTGAAAGAAGCATGAATCCTTTGTACTGCTAAAGAGGAAAATAAGATAAACCGACCAACATGTATTTTGAACGGAAGAATATCCGAACAACTCCCACGAGATCGGATTGACGTGATCTCGTCCCAATCATGGGATTATTGTGGCTCGCTGGGAGATATGCTTTTTAGTCCGCATGGCTGCATATACAATTCCTTTTCGATATATTCCTTCACATATTGGGATCATATATGCACAGCGTATCATCGTCACGAGACTCAATACGAGACGTTCATATACGAGACAGTCAATAAGAAATTCGGAAGGATTTGATAATGTAATATTTTCACATACAAACAGATTTTCTCTCAGGCACGTCCCTGTTTCGGAAAGTAACCACATCGAAACTTTGTGCTTTCAAAATGTTTCGATTGTAATTAAAAATTGAATTCTCTTTTTTTTTCAATTAAACGAACAAAAGTATTAAAATAAACACATTTTAACATAATGGACTCGAATTATTTCTGTAAGTTTGGGATATTAAAAACAACTCGATTTCCTGCCAACGATTTCTATCGACGTCGAGAGGCTCGAAAGGTTATTTTCTTTGTTATTGAAATTCTCTGACGACGATATAAAAAATGATATCCTGTTTGTAATTTTTCTAAAGATACATAAAGTCGAAAGATATTTATGGGATGTTTGTATGTGCAACCAAGTTATTGGTTGAGAAGGCATCAGCATACGGAATTACTAAGGCTGGGAGCACGGAAATAGTTGTCAGCGAGAAGAGCCAGTATAGTTGTATCCCCCAAACAACTATATGCTCACGGATTATGTGTTACGAGCCGTCACAACGCCAGAAGCCCAATGGGAAATGGAGCTATAGGAGCATCGCGCATGCATCTAAATGTTTTAAGTACAAGGATGCTTCGCATTCCAATTCTAATTGGCCCATTCGAATGTGGACGTAGGCAACATATCTCAAGGAATTGCAGAATAGCTTCAAGCTATACACATACACGCATATGCCAGGTTATGTGTAATAATTCTTGCCAATGGGAGAATCGGGGTTACGTCATTTCTCGTGTGTCAATAAAGATTAATGGTGACCTTAAAATTTCGAATGAAACTTGCTGCGGAAATTGAGGCGACAATCAACTTTTAAACGCAGGAAGTGACTAGACTTGGAATATGGGAATCTGATATGAAGATCGATGTTTTTTTTTTCACGTTCCATCGGCAGATGGTGAATGACCTTGTAAGAACTATTCTCTCCCAAGGCGAGACTAATTTTTGTTTCCAGATACGAGTGCATGGACATTTTGTATGTACTTGACAACGAGCCGGGTCATTGTGACCCGCATGGCCAGGTTGGAACTCTCGAGAAGTGTAACTAGCGAAGGTTAAATTTTGAGGGAATTTTCTTGAAAAAGTTTCCGGTCTGTCTGCAACAGGATCCTGACATGATGAATGAACGCATGATGGAAGCGGAGTACTTGAAAGTTTCAGAAAGCACAGGAGTTCCCTCGACTTTACTATTTGCGTGCGTGCCTGTGTGAGTTTCTTTCCATGTCCGCGAGCTCGTGTGTGTCTATATGCAGGGATGAAGGGCTCAACAGAGACTGAAGGAATGTTCATTAACGGGAGAATGCGAGCTAGTGGGAGAATATTTCCGAGGTGATGCGGCCCTCGCGTTCCATCACGTCGAGCCACTTGCAGAGCTGCCAAGATGAAAATTACCCTTACGACACTTTTCCTTTTTTTTTGCAACAATTTATTACTCATATCTACGTGACTGTGTGTGGGAGTATGAAATTATTTTTTTTTCTAGTCCTACCTGTTTTCACTTGTTCTCTGAATGGCGAGTATCATGCCGTCGACCAAAAACTGTGCACGAACTAATTAGGACAGACTACAAATTTAAAAAAAAGTTAAAATTTTTCGTCAAAAATATTTCCCATATAAATAATTACTTTTCAAACATTTATAATTACCTAGAAGTGGAAACTCTCAATCCTTCGAAAGCTTTTTTTAGTTAACAAAAAAAAATACGATCTTTCTATAATGAGACGATTATCATAATTAATAATCATCAAATAAATGAGTCACTAAAAAGCACCGAAGCAGGACCGAGATACTATTTAAATAGCCATCAGTTTTGCAGAAAATTCTCCGTCCATATTATAATTTTCTAACACAGTTGATTCTTCGAAAAATCGATTAAATAATGTGTCAAATAATTTCATCTTTCTGCAAGGTAATTAGCAACTTTGCGGCGAAGAGTTATGAATACCTTTCGAGCGAAAGGTTGGCGCAGTGCACGAATACGAGCATGCTACCCGAGTGTCCGACCACCATGACGCTGTATTTATCCTTCGAGCGAATAAAGCACTGGCTTTCGTAGCCACATCAACCCGAGCCTGGACACTCTACTGAAATCTTAACTGCACTTGACCAGCTCATTCTAGTTACGTCTCTTCATCGAAGTAATTCCGGCATGTAATAAGATCGACCATGCACTCGAGTCCACCAGTGAGGTATATCGAGTCTACGCTCCTACATTTTCATTTTTTTTCGCTGACTCTTTTCACAGTCTTTTGGCGATAATTTTTTTTCTCGATATTGAACGAGAAAGAGAGAGAGAGAAAAAAAAAGAAGCAGAGAGAGGCAAAGTCTGTTGATAATTTCAATACATAATGAAACTTTTGTTCAGTTCTTTATCGAACATCAAAGTTTCGAAGTAATTAACTGGCAAGAATACAACTTTGATGAATCTGGCTTTCCCAGCGAAGTTAATAATATTCCTGAAACTTTTTTTTGCTGCAGATTTTCGCTGTTTTTCAAGGTTTCATCGAGAACTCTTGGCGAGGGCTCGTCACGATTTTCATTGATTATATCATAAAGAGATATTCGAGCATGGGCCTCTTCAAAATACGGTCCAGTTCCGTATGAGCGAGACATACGAACTCGGGTGGATCGCGTCATAATCGTGGCCATTAAAATATCGTACGTGATAAACGTGTCAACGCGGAAATATGTGAAAAACGTTGAAATCGAACGTGCTCAATCACACGCCGGGTAATGTCATGAAAGTCATTGAATTAAAAATGATATCGCTTTGCAACATTAATGGATGCATTCATTCAAATTTCAAACTTGAGCAAAAATCTACCCAAATGATTTTATCGGTTAAAATATTGACACGATAAAAAGCAAATGATTCATTTAACTGATAACGAAATATTTTGGAGCTCGGAAAATATGTCTGACCAACTTTTCAACTCAACAAATATTGATGATTTTTTTGAAAGTACTTCAGTATATTAAGTAATAGGAAGAAGCTGAGATATTTGAACGTATGAAACGAGAGCAACTTAAGTTACTCCTATCGGAGCAAATAAGTCGAAAATGTGAGTGGTTGCTCAAATATATGTATACGCTAAACTTCCTGTTAAAATAAGCTGGAAACTTTCAACATGTTTGGCATATAGACGGAGTAGGCGAGTCTCGCTCTCAGAGGCAGACCACCAGAAACTATTTGACTTTTCCTTTTAAGTTTTCCTGCAAGTTACCCACTGGAGAATTTTCGGCGTGTTGATACCGCGCGTGTGTGTGTGTGTATCTTTTCCCTTATTTTTCTTTGGCGCTCTCCTTTTCACCATCAAGTCCCTCGAGACAGAGAAAGAATTCTTTGGCAGTATCGAATTGGAGAGAGCCAGTCAGAGGTCTTCCGTGTGTACGGTTCACTGGGCACGTGTTTTTCCTTTCGAAAAGGTACAGAGACCTGACACATGCTACAAAAATCGATGTTTCCACTTTTTTAAAGTTTAACATGCGTGTAAAGACGTTCCGCTGCCAGCTGATTGAACTGTACGCCTGGTATCGATGATCATATCGTCGTGTATGTCGCCTAGCTATGCCAACGGAAAGCAAAACTTTTGAATATATTTTCCTAACAACTACGTTTCTTACAGAGAGAATCTTCCTGAAATCATCGATCGAAATTCAAAACTTATCACGTATACCTTTCAAGGCTTTTCTCTGCGGAATACCGGCCTTTGAAGTCACATACCTCGGGTACTGTTTATCCATCCGAAGAAAACGTGGTCCGTTGAAATATCCGGTACACATATACGTCTCGTATATATGTGGATGTTCCGATAGGCTATTGTAAAATATCTGCAACGACAGGCGATCGTGAGTATAGAAAATTTTTGTATGAGGCTGACAAGCGATAACGCTCCCTCGGAAAAAATGCATCCCTTATCGGATCTAGAGTTCGGGGCAGAGAAAGACGGAAGCTATATCGGTAAAGCAGAGCGATGGAAATCAGATTATTCTGACTGTACCATCGGAATTGAATTCGTTATAGTGAAAGATGTTTTGATTCGGTTTATCACAAAATAAAATCAAATGCATCGCGCTCTTGCCGTAACTCTCCACTCGCAGTAAGGAATGAAATTTTGTCATTTCCTGTTCTTGTAATGAGCCTAATGGAATATTGAACGGTACGAAATCTTCCAGTGCCTCAGCAAATGACGAAAATGTGAAGTCGAGGATTAACCGAGTCGCGTTCATCCACGCCACATATTGCCTCTCAGAAAATTTACTCTCGATCTAATATTCTGGGATCCTTAGAAGAGGTATGAAGAGCGATAAGCAGAAATGAAGCACGGATCGTCTGCATTTCGGATTTGAGGCTATGTTTAAAAGTCTTTTGATAAGGTTAACTTGGCGTATATTCGTCGAGCCAGAGTCTATGAAGTTTGGGCTTATTACGATTTCCCTTTCAGTTTTGATGAGTTTGGGAAATTCAATTTCCTTGATCTAGCAATAGGATGGAGAAAAAGAAAGTGTAGAGCAAGTCAAATATGTGCTGCCTGATATCAATCATCGCGATACGCTTTCACCTTTGGTCTATCCACATTAAAAAATAAACGAAAAAAAAACCAAAAAGTCAGATTCTCATGCTTAAAAAAATGTAAATAATCTGGAGGACCCAAGGGCTCTATGCAATTTCACGTTGAGCGAAATGGCAGAGACGTAATAATTGACTTCGACTTGATCTGTTCAATATTTGATACAGATCATATTTTCGGAGATGAAAATGATTCGAAAGTGGGACTTGGTTACTCTCTGCGAGACTATAATTAGATAGGAGTTATTTCCCTCGAAAATCAATTCTATGTTATCACAAACCTGCCAGATACCAAGAATACGGTCCACGAAGGTCAATGCACTTCAAAATATCCTTAAATGTATCCTCTGTATAATAAGAATCGTATTTACAAATGATGACGCGATTGTTGAAGAATTCCTTAATTACCGAATCGAAGGAGCAATACGAAGTTGGAATTGATGACAATACAAAGTTGGAATTTGCACCACCGGAATGAGTGAAAATTTTATTGTCAATGTTGAATTTAAAAAATGGCTTGAATTAAATTGGCGACGAGCATTCCAACGATTACAAAAGATAACAAGCAATTTGCAGAAAAATTGTCTCTGTTGCTTCCTAACGAAGCGAATGACGAGAGAAGTTTCTCAGCTTTTAGGTAAAAGCGCGTTAATTAACGTGGGTTGTAGTTGCGGGTCGTGATGCAACGTTTGAGCTTTCACTGTTACGCTGCGTAAAGGCACAACCCCAGATATGGAGGCTGATGAACATGGTTGCTAACTTTTACTTTCTTTTTCCTTAAAAATAACCATTGCCGTGTTCTTATATTTTAACTCTGTGTTTCTTTACTAATGTGGTATTTCCATATTTGTTCACGTGTACGTTTGTATATGACCGAAATGAGTTGCGTCGACGATACTCGGATTCTGACAGCAGCGAGCCCTCCAGAGTCGATTTTCTGGGATGCCAATTTAATTTTTATAGCCCCACTGGTACTTCAGTATATTGAGAATAGCTGCGCGATGGTGTAGAGGTGGAAAAGGGGAGTTCGCTTATTGATCCGCTCAATTTTCCGACGTCGTCTAGTGCTTCGTCGCCCGTAGACCTTAATTGAGAAATCAAAGCGCGTGTATAGGTTTACGGTATAAAGAACCTGCTGTGGCAAAAGAAAAACGAGTGACTGACGTTTTCCCGTTGCCATGCATGCCTCGCTCTCCCTCATTTTTCCTTCTTTCCCATTCGACCATATTTCGGAAAAATACAGCACATGATCATCGTGTGCTTAATACTCACGAAGTATATCCCCGGTGGCGTAATTTTCGTGCGACAAATCGACAGGCTCTTGAAATCGATCCTTAAGCGACGTTGAAGAATTTTCAAACGTCAAGCACGAATAGATTTTTGAAATACAATACAAACGAACCAACGTCCGACCTCGTTTTCGTCATTGCACGAGGAAATTTGCTTGCAATCAAAAGAGTGTGTGGAGGGATTAATGGTTCGAGCTAAACGTGTAGTATTTTGAAGCTCGTGCTTGTTCAATCGCTCCGTTTACTTTCCATACTCAGATTTCTTTCTTCACTTTCGATTAAAAGTTTTAAAAAAAGTCTAAGGTTTGTAAATGCCTAATTCCATGAAAATCGTGCTCAATGAGATACTCGTTCGCCTGCAATGAATATATTTATCTACCATGAGAGTGAATAAACTCCCTAGATTATGATGCACATTACTGAGGCGTGAGAAAAAAAAATATGAAAAAGTTATTTCGATCTACACTCTAAGGATCATTGTCCAAGCAGCATTATATTTAAATCTTCGACGTAGGATGTACGAGCAGCGCATGTCATGCAGCAATGCTGCATGACAAGACCGTAACTTATACAGGGAACACTAATTATGTGCATACAATGAATCTAATGTACCACATAACGCTTGACGGTGATGCGTTTGTAATATACTCCGATGCCTTTCATTTCTTATTCGTAAAACATAAAAGATGGTGAAGACTCTAGTCAAGCGTAAAAAATGGTGATTGAAATAGTCTCAAATGGATTAATCTTCATTAGATGAAACGGAGACAGCAAGGCTCGGAAATTCACTTCGAAACTCCGGAACTGTCATTACTTTAGTAACATGGCTGGACATAAATTTGACCTCTTTCCAGCCAAATTATGCAATAATGTCAACAAATATCTTGTTCCAAAAAATCGTGCACAAACTTTAGGAAATTTTTTTCGAAATGCTGATACGAAAAAAAAGACACTTGCATCGTGGAAAAGTGACTGGTTACACTCTAGAAGTAGGTCGTCAGTGTTTGCCCTGACTGGCGATTGTTTCGATAAAGTTACGTCACGTATGAGCGAAGGCATTTCGTTGCGGTTTTATACGAATTTCGAATTTTTATTTTTCCATTCCGATACTTCGAAATATTACGTTTAATAATGGTGACTATTTTGCGAAAAAGCGAACTAAATAACATTTTGAGCACGTGCACGAGCAACTCCACATTTTTCTGTGATTACCCAAGCTCTCGAGAAAGTATAGGAAAAATAGGGCGATTGAAAAGATTTCTGCTTTTCATATTCGCCCGAACGAATTTTTGCTAACCTTTGTTTCGAAATGTGAAAAAATGGCGGAGAAGAGGGTGAATGGTGAGCTGGAAAAAGCAGGAAAATGTAAAGAAATTTGGCTGGTACGTTTGAATAATGGAAAATTTATAGAAAAATGAAAATATTTTCTTTGAGCTGATCCTTTACATTCTCGAAGACATTATCTACGAAGTGACTTGGAAGATTTTATTCACTTTCAGCAGAGAATTCATCTTTTCACAGATCTCAATTAGTTTCATCTGATCGTTGGCATCTACAGCTCAGGTGTTTCATCCAATAAATATTGTCTTTATAGCAGGCAAGGAGCTTTCGTGTGTGTGTGTGTGTGTGTGTGTATCCTGACGTGGATGATATTGCACCAAGTTTCAGTCTACACGTCATCGTTCTGGTGAACGTGCCCTCTCATGTGTATCATGCTCTTTGCGCCGCTGATATCAAAGCGTTCGCGAAGCTACAGAGTTGCATTATCTCTACTAAAGCAGACCTTTGTAGACGGATACGTAATACACTCTGACTGTGTCATTTCGTAAAGTGCGCTTTCAAGTCATCGTATCTCATATCTTGTAATATACATGTGACTGACTTTAATTGCTCACGAAGAAGAAGATTTGTAACTTCAAAGTGCATATTAAAGCTCTACCATGGTAGGCAAGACTGGGCCGTTCTTTTCCCTACCAAATTCTAGGAGCTCAAACTTTTTACGATGTGCGGAATGATTTATATGGGGGGTATATTGGTGTGGAAATAGACAAGCTCGGGAGGCAAAGTATACGTTGATAATTCCTTGCAATATCCCTTCTTTGTTTTTAGTAATCAATTTTCCAATCATGGAAAATCGTATTCGTCATTATTTTCGTTTTCCGAATGAATGACCGGAATATTCCGATTAATGCGTATTTTTCCATTATTTTTCTTCAATTTTAATTAAAAAATGAAAATCTCTCCGCAAAAATGTCAGATTACTACGTTGAGGGCGTAATTAAAAACTACGGGGTATAGTGTCCGAAAGTATTTCGTGCAAAGCTGCCAGTGTCCAGTACTTTGTTCTCGATTGAGAAACTAATATTTCGAAACATCTTAATGAATTTGAAGGCTTACAGAAAATATGAAAATATGAAATTTTTGTAATTTCGTTACCCCGGCAATGAGGCCATTCGGTAAAATGTATGTACAGTCTTTTTATTTCTCAGAACTTTGCGTTTGTTCCTGAGTTTTCGATCGATACTGCCAGAAGTTTATGAAATGTCATATTTGTCGAACCGACAGGTGACCTTTTTACCATCCACTGAATCGCTTTTGTAGTCATAACGTCGCGGAAGTGTGATGGGGAAACAATGAAATAATCATCAATGGATTCTACCAATGTGCATTTATAAAAAATTCTTTTGACTCCACGTCTAACGTCAAAGAAATCCATTTATACGAAATTGCGGTCTTGACGATGTTCTCATTTCTCAAAGTGAATGAATTAATAGAGCTATAATAGTAATAACAACGGAAAAAACGTTCGTCCGGCCGATCGGATAAAAAGGCGTTTATTCCTGCATGATTTTTGCATCGAGAAATTGCAGTCGTACCGAGTGAGCATCCTCACGTTCGAGTCATTTTTTTTTAATGCTCAACACAGCAGAAGGATATGCTCAAGTTAAAAAATTTTCGAGTATCGTCCCACTGCAGCTCCTCCGAAGAAATCGAACTTGCGATCGACGGGATAAGCCGATCAATGCAATTTTGGTAGGAGACAAAACCTTGATTTGTTCCCCGGGAATCTCTCTTCGTTTCGTCGATGAGAGAAATAAGCAAATGAACAAATTCAAAATGAAAATCATGTGGGATCGATGAGGCATTTACCACAGTCACGTCTCATCCTCCTATAAAAAAGGACTGGAGCAGAAAAGGCGTGAAAATCTTTGAGCTTCTTTTTTGTTTGCTCCTCTTTTTTTTATGCTCCTCATTTTATGCTCCTCAATTATGAGGCACCGCTATGTGTGCTATAGCTCCGACACTAAATCAAAGGTTCAGTTGTTTGGGGTGCAGCTTCATGGAGAGCAGGCTGCTCCGAATTTTATTGCAATAATCTGGGCTCCTCGATTTTAAAGAACCCTGCTCGCTTCCATTTCGTGCGAGTACGCCATTTCCATCGATTTTTATTCAGAGCTACGATGAGCCCTTTGCGATGCTCCGTGAACTTTAGAGGAACCCTGTCCTAGCAGCACCTGTTCGCTGTTCTATGGGGTATTATCATATGGAAGCATAACAAAAAAAAACGGTAAAAAAAATCATCGAAACGTAGCAATAAAGGGGATAAAGTTTATTCTACTAATTGATAGAGTTAACCACCGTTTTTTTCCGCGTCCTCGTTATTTCTCCCCTGTTGCTGTTTTATATATCCGCCTGCAGATCTCCCATTGTTTGCTAACAGTTATGCTGCAGGCTTACTATATTCGGAGCTTCCAAATTCCCGTTTAATTTAAAGCAAACCCTCATCATCCATCAGTCGCATGCAAACTGTTTTTTCAGCGCGTTGTTACTGTACACACGCAATGAATCCTACGCGTAGGAAAAACTTCATAAACAAATATTTTCGATCCGCGAACTCGAAATAAAATGTTGCCATGTTGATTGGGGAGCTAGTTGTGAATCAATGTGAATTGCTCTGCACAATGTTCGTTGAAAAATTCAATGAAAATTCATTTTCAATCCAGATCTCGTTTGGTTTTACTTTATTCAACTTCTCTGGTTCGATGAATTTTTAACCTGAACTCCATGCAAGGATGATATCCCTCCGAAACTACTTTGATTTCCATCCGCGGTGTACGATGAATTTATTGCCTCCATTTGCAACCCAATTAACGCAATAATATCTTTCGCTTACGACAACCTTCCAAGGCGAGAACTCGTGTCAACGATTTTTTCTCTTCAGATCTTTTTGGTGTTGGTGCGACGCGGTAAATCAAAAGTTTCAGCACGCACGATCGTCGCTAGGACCAATAACATCGCGCGGTGAAACTTTATCAGCTTTGGCTTTGTACCGAAGTCGAAGAGTATATACATATCGATTGGGGAAAGCCCAGAAATCGTTTTGTCATTAAGACAGGATGTAGCGAAAGAGTAACGAGAAACGAAAGACGCCGCGAGAGATGAGCGAAAGCTTTCCATTATATAGACTCCCTCCGTGGATAGATATATCGGAAAAAAGCATAATCGATTCTGGCTTTCGTGATGGTGGAATATTGAACGTTTCGTGAAAAAATTCCTTAATTATTCGAACTGCAATAGAGAAAAATCGGTAAATCATCGAGAGAATAAAAATAAAGGAAAATGGCTAATAATTAATCGAACCACCTGGTTCACCAGAACGACTATTTCTAATTAGGCCATTTTTCACGCGGAATTGCCGAAATTTTTTTTCCCAAACGAGTTGGTCGAAAATTTTCTAACATTTTATTTCTCCGACTGGCTCGTTGTTGGCGTACATTATCGTCGTCGAAACACCGAAGATCCGAATGTCGATGGGACTAGTAGGATAAGGGCAAAAGCTCGAGGCGTAGGAAACTTTGTCAACACGCTGCCCCATTGGGGGATAAAAAAGTTGAAGCTGCAACCTTCAAAGCTCTTCTTCGTTATTTTCTCTCTATCTTTCTTCCCCTTTCATTCCCTAGAATTTCGATACTCTTTTGACACCTCACAGACCAAAGACCTTTTAAGCTTATCCGACTTGTCAACCGTTCCCGCAGGACTTTTGTACTTCCGAACCTATAGCGAGCAATGATCTGTGTGGGTAAGTGAAGATTCTCGGGGAATACATACGTGATGCATTGAGCTCTTTCCGAAAACCTTCTAGGCTTTGGTCACCCACCAAATCTTTTTCTTTTTCTCTATCTCCCTTTCGTATTTTTTTCTTTCCACTCTTATATCGCATCGGAAAAGTTTTCGGACATAGATTTACAAGCATACCAGACACGGCGGGTCTTTTCGTTTCGTCGAGGAAAACTCTTCACTCCGTGTGGATTCCATTTGAAATCGAATATATCTTTCCTAAGTATCGTAAATCTCTATGGGAAATTCCGACCACGACACTCCTAAGCATTACAGACGCCTCGTCCACTTAGCACCCAAACTTTATTGCGATTTGAGATTCTATTAAATGCGATCGAACCAACATAACCCATTTTATTCATTATTTATTAAAGACCTACAGAATACTAACATACGAGCGACAACAAAATAGATGAGTTTACAATTTAAAAAAACGTGGCCAAACTGTCACTCAGGAAAAGACTGCGCCATCGTTGCTGGTTACGTCACCAAAATCTTTTCAATTATTCGATTCCAAATATTATGAATAATTTGAAAAAATCGTATCCACGCTGCGGCCGCATTTTTTAAAATCCTCCGCCATGATGTTTCAACTGTGTCATTCGTGAATATTTATTTTTTCGAAATGATAAAATAATTTGCGGAATATACTTCGGAAAAACGTTATTGATGAGGAAAATGTCGGGAAACCGTAGTTTTTTCGAATTTCAACGAAACATATTGTGCATTAACTGGAATTGGAGACTGGAACTGGAGAAAATGGCTGTACTCCCTCGACGATTTCTGGGACAGGGCAAGGAAGATAGATTTGTTTTTATTTTATAAATGAGCCCTTTGTCTCGAAGGTTTTTTACGAGAATTCGTACCTGCCTCACGGTCATTTCGAGACTTTTTGTCTGTCAAGGCTTTTTGGAGGTTCTCTCTGCTAGCGAACGTGCTTTTTCGCGAAAGGCTCGTGTACACATGAGTGTTTTTCTATTTATGTATGTGATAAACTTGGTTTTGTACATTGTCAAGTGGAGATAGAGAGGGAAAAAGAGAGAGGGAGAGATTTGTTGAAAGACAAGAAGTGCACGAGAGAAGGAAAACCAAGACAGGCATCAGGTCGCAAACATAGACTCTGAAGTGCGACGTTCCAGCAAACAGCTCGTTAGAAGTATACTTTAGATGTTCTCTCAGCTACTGGTATAGACCTCGAGCAGCCACCACAGAAGCTCATGGAGTCACGACCAGAGAAAGAGAGACGAATCTCTTCTTCCTAGTTTATACAGTGTCTAATGGTCTATCAAAATACAATCCTCATATGCTCCAGGTCATATTCAGACTGTTTTTGAGAGGCACTTTAAGCCGAATTACATCGTAGCGGTAGCGGTACTGCTTCACAAAATGACACCATTGTCGTTCCTTGTTCCCTTCCGTTTTAACGGGGAACTTTTATTCCTGGGAATCTTGTGTTAAGGAGCATTCGGGCACGAGGATAAAGCTTAAACGTGCAAAGAGACAACATTGAGATTGTGAATGAAGCTGATTGTCGGCGAGATGTCAGTCTCAGCCCAATTAAGTAACTTTTTGGTTGAAGCCTGACTCGATGCTCATGGAAACGTCAACAGTTTCAACGAATTAAAAATAAAATTAAATAATGAATTTGTTGTTTTTTCTTTCGTTTGGGTCATTCCGAAGTGACCAGCTCTACGACTTTCAACGCCGGTGAGCGATATGGGTTTGTGTTGATTTTACTCAAGTAATTACTAGCTGTGTAGTCTTTGAAATTCTGTC
This sequence comes from Campopleginae sp. 14b, assembly GCA_030522525.1. Classification (NCBI taxonomy): domain Eukaryota; kingdom Metazoa; phylum Arthropoda; class Insecta; order Hymenoptera; family Ichneumonidae; species Campopleginae sp. 14b. The sequence continues at coordinate 12,204 of JAPYYS010000644.1, read as the reverse complement.
GTTATTCGTTGAAGGAGGCTCTCATGGTAATGAACCAACGCACTTTATATTCATAGGCAGAGATAATAATACACGTGATTCGGAGTCTGAGCTGAAATGCGTAGGCGATTCTTTCTGATATGGCGCAATGTACACGACAATTCTTCTCATTATTATTATTATTGTTCACTGTTGTATTGAATATATAAGACGAGGGTACTTGCGATCCTCAGTTGAAGAGGTTGAAGATGATCCGATAAAGATGGGGAACCCTGTCATTTGTTACAGTGACAGGGTTTTCAGATCGACGAGAGATGACAATGGGGGATCTCATCTTTTGCGAATAATACATCCCGCTGTCTCGTGCTTAATGCTAATTTCGCGCTGACATTACTTTATGAAGTTGCATATGAAATTCATACCTGTACACAAAACTGTGCTCGTGTACGTCGTCTTGGATAAATCCACCGTCGTGTATCCCATTGCATGGTGACAATGGAAAAAAAATTATCAGGCGTGACAGAATCTCCTGGTGATTGAGCTTCGAGAAACGCCTCGTATCTGACGCGATTATTCATGAAAACTTACCTTATTGCATTTTTATGAAATGAGAAAAAACGATCGATAATGCGATGAAGAATATGAGGAAAACTACGTTACTCCAGAAGGGAAGACTGACCTGTAACAAAAAAAAATGGAATTTCAAGGGTTACTTCCAATTCTTTCAAAATCATAGTCAACTAAATTTTAATTGAAACTCATGCCCGTTGCCATTATACGGGAGAATGGGAATTCGAATAGAAATTCGAAATTGCATCGTTTAAAAAACCGAATAAACAGTGAATTTATGGAAAAATTTTCGCTGAATTACGCTTTCAGTTTTCCTGGTCTCTGATTTAGTGAAAATAAGTTTGATAACTAATCTTCGTGAAACGTCGTTGGTCTCTTGAATGTGGCACAAGAGAATTTTCACAAACGTGAACCAAGTGAGCTTGAAACTTTTGCTACCTGAGCAAACGCGAGGGTACAAGAATTCTTGGCAAACGACATGGAAAAATACGTCCGAGGAGTAAAGGGCACCTTTTGTCTGGAAACGTAAGCTCAATACGGGCTGCCCGACCGACGTATGTACTTGGTAAGCAAATGGTTTATACTTTAGAGCTTATTTGATGATTTTACAATCGATAGTGTTTTATTCATCCGGAAAAATAGAGATAGGGCAAATTTTCTTTTATGTGAATGGAAAAAGGAAAACTGGGGATTGTGCTTTTTGGCAATTCGGTATTTCGTTCCAGATTACACGAAGAATAAAAAACATGCATTCAAATTTTATTGTGTTCCTCCAATTGACGCAGTACTCATATTTCATATAATCATCCAATCTATACAGCTGATTGTGTACTACAAACGAAGATCGATGGATTTCGCTATAGATCCTTTGACTCGTATCAGTCATCTCGAATTTACCGTTACTTTCGTAATACGTGACGAAGAAGAAAAAAATAAAACGAAAAAGCCTGTAATCCGATTTTCGATCGCATTTCACAGAGTGACTGAGACGTCGATCCGAAGGTCGGTCGCGGATGCACGTTCGTGTAGGATGCGTGTTTATCAGAAGATTTCTGTTTCGATTTAAAAACAAAAAAATACGATTTATTACAAAGAGTGGCCAATGTCTGGGCGAGAAAGGGCGGAAGGACTGATCGATCGATTCATACCCACAAGGATAGGAATTAACAGAGGCAGAGGTATTTTTCAATCAATCAATTGCCAACGTTAACTGGCTCTTAATGTCGCGTGTACATTCCTCCTTCGATCTACGCGAAACCGCACCGCACGCGATTGACCATCGGATTTCCATCGAGAGATTGAAAGAAAAAAAAACATAAGAGAATAAGAATGTGAGAAAAAAAAAACAAATTGAAGGAAAAAGTTCGTTATACGTATCTGAACGTCGGATTGGATTTAGCGTGGCTATTGAACGGCAATTGACATAGCGGGTTGCGCCTCGGGCACGTTTGTCCAACATACCCTGTCTATGATGTCCCAATAACGAGCCAGAGAGATAGAGAGGGACAGATATGCATACACAGAAACAACGGATCGAGAAAAAAAGGGGGAAGGAGACAGACATGCCGAGAGATCTAGCGTTACTGCTGTACTCGCATTCATAACTCGATTCGTATATGTTGGCCCATCAATCTCACAACTGCACGAGCAAGGGCGCTCTCGCTTCTGTACTATGTTCTACGCACCGACAGACGAACAGGCTTTACCGGATATTTGAAAGACGGGAGTGGTTCGTTAAATTAGAAAATCCATGAGCTGACGAGCATTAATAACGATGAGTCTCCATTCATCATCATCATCATGATCGACGCATACACGTGCGGCACGACGCGTTACAGAAACCGAACATATCCCATAACGTCAAAGAGCATCGCCAAAGCTGACATTCAACATCGTGTACGTACACCACGCCCTTTTCAAAATTATACCTGCACAGACACTGCGTCAGACATCGATATCATGGAGGAAGAGAGAGAGAGAGAGAGAGAGAGAGAGAGAGGGAGAGAAATGCCGAAGAAGCGTGGCTATTCGTATGCAGTGCAAAATTAAAGCAAATAAAGAACGTAAATCCACAGACGTTTAGAGAAATTGTGTCAACAGAGACCAAGGGAAAGGCGTTGTTGCATGTCATTTCCGACGGTCGACATTTCGTACACGTAGAATTTTATTTGTCAATGAAACTGTTGAACGATTACTTCAAAATCCATCCTCGTCAATTATATTGATGCGGAAAAAAGAAAGGTCTGAGAGGATGAGTCCGTAAAGCTTGAGAAGCTCTTAGGAACAGAACTTAATCGATTGTGACAATTTGAGTAGCTCTCGTAAACACAAATCTGTCAATAACGATCGATTATGATAGTTTTGTTCATGTTGAGTGAATTTCACAGGAACTCTTTTACTTTGAATAAGTTTTCCAGTAACGAGTGAGTCCATCAGTGAACTGATCGAAATTCGAACGTCTATAGGCTTCGATATCGCGTTTCCTGGAAACGTAGAGTATCGTCATTATTGGTTTGTCGAGCTTGGGTTGAGAATGATAAAGGAAAAAGCGAAGATAAAACGGTAGAATCGCGTGGCATTTGTCATCGTTGCATGCTCCCAATCTCCCTGATTGAACGTAGCGTCTTGTTGCAGGATAAAGAGTGCAATATTCGTTGGGCAGCTTTCTTGCGAGAGATGTCGACGGTTATACCGTTTTGCAGTTTTCCTCTTGACGGTTAAAGTGATTAGGACGTTGTCATGGGCCAACGTTCACGCTGAGTCCGTTTTGTGGTGGAAGGATGCCCTGAGGGAGGCCACCGCGCGCAGTGACAGCCAGGCTAGCGTGAACATTGGTACGGTGATAGGCAGCACGATGGCAATCCCAGTTTGTGGTAAAAGCTTCGTCACGATGGCAATAAGGACACTTTGGTAAATAGTGATTCGATGCGAGCCGCGTTCTACGCTCTCTCCGCTGTCTATGCGAGACGTACTTCTCATTTTCTAAGATGTTGCGAAGGCCACAAGGGAATACATGGCAATAGGGATTGCAGCAAAGTAGTTGTGCGCCGGTGACGACGTCGGTGCTGTGACAAGATTGGCGATCCTATCAGGCTTATCTCCCCTGATGAAGGCTGCAAACTCAGCTGGACCACATTCGTTAAAGCATCTAGGTGCACAAGCAAAAGGACGATAAACAAAAAAAAGGAAGCCATAATGTAGAGAGAACGTCGGCTGATGTGGTGTGTTGCCATGGACAACATCCTACCAACCGGACAAGTCGTACCACACCGCGCTGAGAGAGCCCAGAGTATAAGGTTTGACGTGTTACTACTCCACAGATTGCAATCACTCATATTAGCTGGACACGCCTCTGTGCCCTCATCCCAGCCATCTGGCAGGTACGGGAGCAGGGTTACGGATCATTGCGAAATGTAGGTACCCTCGGAAAAGATGAAGATTGAGGACGGTTCCAAATATCCGGTGGGTTCGCAGTTGTCAGAGTTTCATATATACAAATGTTTTCAAACAAAACAAATTCTGCCTCAAAATTTATTTGCCAAATCAACGACATGCACATTTTTATATACAAACTTAGGAAGCAAAAAAAACTTAATTCCTATTAATCAACGGGAATCTAATTAGAAGATAGAAATAAATCCGACAGATGCTTTTTTCCATCTGCATCGATACTCCAATAATTTTTGTTCAAATTCTTCACGCGACGCAAAAATTTGATGTGTTCTTTCAGAAATGAGACTCATTTCTACGCATATGAATGGAGTCCAGGTTTCGTAGTTATGACAGCGGCGCCGGGCGTCTTGAGCGTTGAAACGAGAAAATGAATACCAAAACCATTAATGTTTAATGTATGAGAGAGGGAAAGAGCGAGCGAGAGTTATTAGACGGTGCTGCTGGTGTCGCGCAAAAGGGTGGAGATGCGGGCGGGTCTTCTTGTTCGCGAATTTATAGATACCGTTCAGCAGGATTCACGGCCGGGGTGGTATAACGACCTGGTGGGGAATACGATATCCCAGTTGTGTTGGTCTATACGTGAAGAGCAGCGGCACATTAGCGGGTCGAAGGATCATAGTCAGTGTGAGTTTGCATGGGTATACCCCGAAAGCAAGAGTGCGAGACGAGTTGATGCTACGGAAAAAATAAAATAAAGGAAGAAAAGGGAACAGAAGGGTGTAGCAGAAAACACGAGAGGTTCATACATATACACGAATAAGGTATAAAATGTAGCAAAAAGAAACCGCGGTTGCATGCATGAGCGAGGGAATATTCCTTGTTGGGGGAGCTATATAATCTCGAGGAACAAAAAATCTGGAAGAATGCTCGACGGTTCATGTGCTGCTGGGTGTCAAAATATCCTGGTTGACGCGTGAATAAAATTCATAGTCGATCATTAATTTGAAAAAAGGTCACACATTGAAAATGACGAAAAAGGATGAACACACCATGATCCGCAAAATGTTAAAACGCATTACTCGATCTTTTGAAAAAACGTCTCACATCCTGGGAATGCAATTACAAAGTAACGCTAACAGGGTCTAAGTTTTCGTATGGCTACATGCCGGTAAGCTCCAAATTCGAAGCTGTTCGAATGAAGGTACGTGATCTTTGTGGAAGATTATGTACATATTGTCCACAGAGGAGAAACTTCCAAAGCCGTTACAACGCGGAAAATCCACTGTTTACCGTTGAGACTAAAACGTAATATTCCCCAGTGGAGAAAAGAAAAAAGAAAAAAGTGTATTTGCAATAGGATCGTTTACCTTGGGGATTCATAACTCCTGGATCACTTTCTTCCAGACAAGCTGGGCAGCTGAGCGTTAATTAAAAAAAATGTTCAACGTTACAGATATTTTATAAATGTGTGCGTTCCAGTCTGTGTACTACCGTATAGATGTGGTTAGGCAGAGAAGGATGTCCGTACCACGTCGATGAGCTATCGACCGAGATCGTAAAAAAATCATGTTTGCTTTTCCTCTCTTGGGGTTGTACGATATCGAATCCAATTACGCCAGAAAAGTAATAATCCAGAACGTGAAATTCCAACAGGAATGCTGATTAAACAGTGAATATCATTTATGTGTATTTTTGCAAAATACAAATTCTCAGTTATATTTTAATCAAGAATATTTGATCAGAAGTGCCACGATGTCGAACGTTTCCTATGAAACTTGAAACCCTTTGTATAAGTGCATCTGCGTGAAACGAAGATCCGAGTATTGCGTCATATTTACCTCCGATGGTTGATACTCTCTAGTGTCCAGAACGAGAGAAAAAATTCGAAAAAATTCCACAGATTTCAGAAAAAGTTTTTTCAATAATAAATTACCGCACAGAGGAAATTTGCCATTGATTTTTTTATATGAAGAGGAGAAAACAAAAAATCTTGACTTCGATATGCAACGTGAAAATGCGAAATTTGAAAAAAAATCGTGTTTTTCGCTGAAAAGTCTGGTTTCTCGGTACGAAGGATGATATTTTCATTATTGAACAGAGAAAAGTTTTTAAAAAGCATCGTAGAAGCCGAACGACGTAATGAAAGTTAACACCTCTGGTAAAAACGTCAATTTCATCGATGGAGACGAGGTCTTGTTGGAGGGAAAAATCTGCTGAGAACTAAAATGCTTTTTTGTGATGTTCATGTGAAAGACAGGTGATGCAATATTTATAGATGCATGTTTCAAAAATCGTGGATTTCAATGAAAAAAATTACGATTTGGCTTAGGAAAAAATAATGTGTTCCACAGCACAAGATTACAAATTTTACGACGATTTTTTTTGATGCAGCACAATAAACTTTACCGTGTGCTTGACATATCTCATCACGTTTATTAAAGAGCACGGTCATTTTTCCCAGTAATTTCTCTTTGTATGCAGCAAACTTGCTTCGATTGAAACTCATCGCACTGCGTGCATAGAAATCCAAGTGGAAGTGTAATAAATCCAATAATGTGGATGTAAAGGAAAAATCTTGAAAAAAAGAGAAAGAAAATCGAAAAATCGACATGCAGTAATGAGATTGGAATCCCTATACAAAACGAGATTCTGACATCAATATTCATTGAGTCTCCTGAGAAATCGGGATTTTTCTGGAGCAGGGAATATGGTTGCGAAAAGAAGCTGACTGTACACTGAGAAAACAGTCTATTTATATAATGAAGAAATATATTTAGTTGGTACTTTTACTCAAAAACTCATTAACTATTAAAAATTTTGTTAATGGTCAAAAAATATCTTTGCTATCAAGAATAGTTACGTTTTATCGAATGATTCATTTAATAATTATTGAAAAATGTTAATTTCAGACAATGGCGAGCGGCTCAAATAAATGATTCATTAACTGTTCAAAATCATGCAACTTTACATTTTTTAGCAGTTTGAAACTCCTGGTACATATAAATAAATCGTTTTCTCCGTGTATCCTATAAAATGTATTATCTGCGCAATTTTCAAAAGCATGAAATTTGGTGATTTTTTAAAAACTTTTTTCACACAAAAAACGGCGATTGGACGTGAATAGTTGGCCGCTCGAAAGCAAAGGGTGGAAGTGCAGAATTTCGGGAGACTTTTCGGGGTCGCATTCCATCGGGATATATAAGTTCTCGAAGCACACAGGACAAAAGCATTTAATGACACGTGCAAGCGTACTTCCTACTATGACACGGTAATGGCTCCGGGCATAAAACTCGAAGGGAATGGAGGTCAGTTTTCGCAGCGTTTGGTCATATGTTGGAAGAAAGTTCAGCCTGCAAGAATCTTCCATTTATAAATATTGTTTAGAGGATAGGTGTGGGTCTGTGTGGGTGTGGCCAAAAGTTTATATACGCCGATGCATGGCGAATACAAGGGCGGTTAATGCCAGTAGTATAGAGAAGGTGCAGAGGGTTCTCCGCTGCGATAGTTCTGCTCATATACATATGTTTATTCATGCATACATCTCAACACAAAGAGGCTTGGCGTTGAGGATATTGCGCGCATAAAAGTGTCTAGTCATCGTTTCATGCACGGAGTCCCTCGGATGATAGCAGCGTGAAAAATGAAAATCGTACGTGCTTGAGCATCTCGTCGAGAGGAGACCATGTATAGAACGCTTTATTTGACGCTTCTGTTTGTCTCGTCCGCGGGCATACTGCAGGCTCGACCGAGAACCTACATAAAGAATATACGATCCCTCGAAAATTTGGCAGACCTCCCGCAACTATCATGCCCATCGCACATACCGATGGAATGCACACAAACATAAATGCACACTCGCGCTTGTGAACGTTTTTTCCATTGATGCATAAAAAACAGCGAAAAAACTCGGCACTAGAAGAGTGCAATTAGTCAAGTCATCTATATTGCCTAGGGTGCATTTATATTGCGAATATTTCCAGAGTCTCTGCGATTTCCGAACTAAATCCTCGATTCGTAATTGACAGGATTTTTCGAAATAATTTGTTAGAAATGTTCTAGTGCATATCATTTTCGTGTCAAATTAAAATGATTAACTGTACAATGGTTGTTCATCGTAGGATGAAAAGTTTGAACTAAATGGAGAAAAAAAAAGTGGAGTGTTGATCCGTCGCACGTCTTATTGCCTCGGGCCGTAACACTCATTTTTTTAAAGTATTTTTTGCGTGAAACGACGGCCGAGGCTTCACGAAATTGACTTTTTTTATCCGTTTTCTTTTATAGGTGAAAGTGTTTTGGAGTTCTCACGAGTTAACCATATCGTGCTGAGCTGTCAGAAGGTACAAAAATCTTGAAAAAAAACAACATGCAAATCTGGACCTGAAAGTAAAAATGGACTAACGGAGTTGATGTTAAAAATGCATGACACATATTCCGCGATGACGTAGAAAAACAATAATTCGAGTCAAAATCGATTCGTCCCGATCTCCCTTGCATCGGCCACGTACGAAATTGAGTGAAGTTCTTGACGCGCATGCAACTATCGAACGTTTCATGGAATTGAAACTCGGGCTGAACCCCCCCCCGGCAGAAATGATTCCCATGTCATCATTGACCGCGTTTCGAAGTGATTTTTGTCCTTTGTTCTGCGAAAAAAGACGACTGATATATGGAAAGCGATACCATATACTCAATGTCACGTTTTGGGCAAATGCATGTATTGCTGCATGTTGATATTTTGTCGAACACAACGAATATTCCGTATTTACACGTATGCTAATGGAAATGTCGTGCTATAAATTATGTCCTGTACTTTAATTCGTGACGAACATGACACATCTACGATAACAGCTATTATCCTTGTGTGCATATATATTTATGCACACATACGTCTATGCGTTTCATATATCCGAATACATGTGTTTATTCGAGTTCGCGTTGGCACAGTAGGAAAAGACGTCTCCTCATTTATTATCGTTCTAGAATTTGCTCCCTTTAATACAGCTATTACACGCATTTTCAATATTATATCCACGTAAATGAAAACGGCTGGAGTTTCGTGCAACGTGAAGTCCGCAGCAACGTTATCATCTATTCGGCGTGTCTAATCGTATCGCTATTGCAGCTTGCACACGCCAAACGGCCACCACGTCCAATCATCTCGTTAACGTTGCGGAACTAGATATGGAAAATTTGTTCAATACCTACATGTGTTTATATACATTATATATCACATGTATATGCATATTAGGACGAAACTGGCGCGTGTACATGAGACCACCGTGATTGGCCCCTAGTATTGATTTCTTGATATATACCAAAATCCAAATATTGTATACTATTTATTAGGGAGCTCGCACGCAAACTGCTCTCATCACCTATATCACACGCAAGCATATTACATTGTCCATTCCGCTTTCACTCGTATTCACCTCTGATCGAAAATTATTTCAAAATATATTTTCAGCATTTGACGCAAAGAACGAGCCATGATTCTGCTTGGGTTATAAGAAACGATTCGATTTTATTAGATTCCCTATGTTTTGTTAAATCTCGAGATGTTACTCGGTCACGCACGAGCGAATCGAATGTGTGATACGACTTGACGAGTTCGGTACAGACTTCATTGGCAATACATCAACTTTTCGGTTCATAAACTGCTACTGACGGGACGAGGAAGATGGTCATAATTCATAAATATCGGCGTCATACCGTTGCCAATGCTTTATCCCAATTTGTAATTAAACATGACGAAAAAATCGAATTTGATGACGTGACGTGAAGTTCGGTCCATAAGGAAGTTTTTCTGTAATCGTCCGGAGTAGAAATAAATTTTTCTGCACTTTCTAATTGTAAACGAAATGCCCCGTATACACCGCACATTAGGGTCTTGGCGATGTATGGATTTTGCAAGTTTGCCGTATCCCTCGATTTCTCGTTGCAATGTGCATATGTAATCGGGTGCGTACTTTAAAAGCTCCCTATCGACCAACAAGCGTGTTTGGTACTATGTATTGCACATATATGGTGTACAAACTAGAAGCTAATGACGCCAATAACATTTCATTATGCGGGTTAGAACAACGGTGTGTGTAGTGAGTCGAAAATTCTGAGCTTGACGCCGAGAAGTCTGATAAGAACTTGATATGGGCCGTTATTAGTCTTGTCAGGCTTTTGGCACACCCTTATCAGAGACGGATACACAGCGCTTTGAATTTTTCAACCGAAAGGCAAAGGGGACGCGAGCCCCTTTACGAGACCCTCCTGTTAGATTTCCAAATGTGAGAAAGCCGTTATCACTCCAAATGTATGGGACTTTGTCGTAGTAGAAATCGTTTTCTTCTTCTCACGCATTCCGCGAGCATGTGTCAGTGAGATGACATTTTTTTTCTCCTCTCCTCGTAACGAGCGACACTTTAAAATGGCGTTAGACTATCAACGCCATCTCGAATCATAAGAATCGTTCCAATTCTCGTTTGACTTCGAATCGTCTATATAAGAACGCTTCGTACTGACGTGTTCTATTTATTTGAGAAAAAGTATATCCATTAGTGTCCACGAACAGCAGAAACTTGGAATTGACTTATTAATCAATGTCGCGTTTCCTCCCATACAACTCCGCAATAAATTCGCAGCGACCGTGCCGCGCTACCGGAGCGAGAGACGCAGTTGCGAGTTCAAAAGTGAAATCTTTCTTTTGATTGGATTTAAGTCTTAGCCCGCACTGAACAACAATAAAAATGGGTTAAGACTTTTGTATTTCGTTCGAAAGGTCCGTTCAGTGAAATTCCATCGATACGATAATTCCAGCGGCGCGGAGTGAATTTCTTATTAAAATCCTGATTGTTCAAGATTTCGGACTCACCTCTGCGCAGGAAACTGAGGCTCGAGAAAGAGAGTTGTTTTCATTGACATGTCTACACGTCTATGCTAGTTAAAACCACGTGTGGAGACCGTCAGCGACTCAGGATTGCAATCCCCTCTGATCACGATGCTAATTCCGTATTGGCCGCTAAGAGGATTCAGGCACTGTGATGTTCTGATCAATCCCTTCTCCGTCTACTGTCACGTCTTGCACGTATTCTCGTCACACCAAAGCCGAATCTCCACCCATCAAGGCGAGAAACATCATGGGTAATTGGATCCGTTTGTCCTACGCTAATTCTAGTATGCACAGGGCGAACTATCTCACGGGCAAACTATCCATGACGCATCTCCTTGAATTTGAATATTGTTCTACGTCGAACCAAGCAAGCATAGCTCAGTGGCTGATTAATTATAGATTTTATCACTTCGTTTCACTTATCAAACGACCATGCTTTTTCAGCTTAATCCATTATTTTATCCCGCTCAGTTTAAATATAAAAAAATATTTTTCGTGTCTTCAGTTTCTCGAGCCACACGCTTGTGAATTATTGTGGACAAAACTGTGGGTCTTATCTTTGTTCGGGGGTAGATTTCGTACGAGAATGATTCAGAAAAAAAAAGATTGAGGAAAGTTTACATTCTCCATGGCCATCAAGGTCGCGCATCATCAGGTATTCTGAGGAACCAGACACAATCACTTAGTACACGCCAGCGCATTGATTCAGGATGCATTTTGTTTGACAACCTTTACAGGAAGCTCTTCAAAGACTTGGAAAGCCGGAGGGAGAAGGGGGAAGGGATAGAACGAAGGGAAGAACGAGGAGAGGGTGAAAATCGAGCTGAAAAGGTTGGAAACCATGCATCTCGACATAAAGACGTGAAACCTCTTCGTGTCTGGCGAACATTAACCTGCTGTTGTGTTGTTAGATGGGGAGGTTGACCCCGCCGGCACATTTCCGGTTCACGACAATATTGCACACCTCACGGTATATATGGAAATATTCATGAATATAGTCTTTCACGGGTGCATGCGGAGAACTTGAAAGAAATAGGAACGGAACGGGAAAGACATTGTAGAGCAAGAAACTGTCTGTCTGGTATCAGGTTAAGAAAGAAAATTCAGAATGAAGTTGATCTCATAACTCACTTTATCTCGCCCTCGCTCTTCCTTTTTCTCCGTCAACATGAAGTTCGTCAGAAATTGCATAAATTAAAAAAAAAAAATTCTATAAAACTTGGTTTCTGCGAGAAAATAGTGAGAAACGCCAGATTGAGAAAGCACCGAGTTGCCCTCCTGGAAAAACTCACCCATCCGGAAGTGCGTTAATAAGAAAAACGATCACGTTTTTTCAATTGCTTAATGTTGTGTAACGTTAGTACAAAAAAAAATTCATGAAT